>JARJED010313214.1:0-12377 GCA_030264515.1 Sepedophilus sp. GC000190 | reverse complement strand
TAGTTTGCCCATAGTGCTCTGTTGCTAGCCATTAGTTTATCGTTCATTTCATTTTCGTTATTTCCCTCGTTGTTTATGTTTACACCAAGATATTTGAAGTTTGTTACAAATTCATATGTGTTTTCTCCTATTTTAATCTCTCTGCAACTGTCTTCTTTGGTTGTATATATTATTTTTGTCTTTTTCTTATTTATTTTTAGGCCTATCTTTTTTTCTTCTTTCATTCTTTCTCGTAATGTTCTCTCTAATATCCTTTGCAATTTTGCAATGAGTGTCATGTCGTCCGCGTATGCAACTATTTGTACCTCTCTGTTTCTGATCGTGCCTCTTCTAGAAACCTTGTATAATTTTTAAATATATGTATTTTTAAACATCAATTACAATGAAAATATCTGAAAACCATTGAAATATGTCCGACAAATCTTCAATAATCTTGAAATATGTTAGTAAACCCTTTAATTCATTTTAAAAATCTAGGATGTTCTTCGTTAAATCTTAACGCAATATATTTGTTATTTTTTTAATTAAACAAAATATGTTCAAGATTCTAGAAATATCTTTAAAAAATCTTAAATAACAATCATTCTTACAAAAAAAAACGAATAACTTCAAAAAATAATAACATAAAAATTCTAGCTGTTATGTAAGTGCATAATAGAAGTACAATCACAAACTTGTTGGATATTTCGTTTTATATACCAATATCAGTAAAAATCAATTTTTTAAACATGTAATTTATAATATACGTTAAAACAAGACGAATATAAGCCAAATATACAAAAATATGTAACTTGTATATAAATTCAACAGATAAAAACTATCAACAGGATATGTTTCGTCTACTCCTGGAAATGCAATATGTTAATTATACTAAAAGTGTCTATTTCCATTATAGAATTGTGGTATTCCTAAATTCCATGGATTGTTCTATTCTATGGGAATGGCATTAATATTTGAAGGTTTTCTATCTGCCTGCTATCATATATGCCCTAATCAATCGAATTTTCAGTTTGGTGAGTTTGGATTATAAAAAAATATTGAAATTTTAAATATTTGCATGTTTATTTTCAGACACTAGTTTCATGTACATGATGGCAGCTTTGATAATGGTAAAACTCTATCAAAACCGACATCCAGATATAAATGCTAGTGCATATAGTACATTTTCCGTTCTTGGACTTGCAGTTATTTTAGGTAAGTTTTTTTGAAAAATATTTAACTGCTTTAATACTTTTTGGAGAAATTAACGGATTTTCGTCGATTTGCATTATTAAATATTATTTCTTTATTACATATAATTTATATTTGCCGATATAAACAATATTTGTTACAATTACTATTTTTTTTAATTTATAAGATATACTTTTATGAAGATTTCAGTTTATAAGCAAATTTTCATGATTTTTTCAAAAACTCTTCGAAGAACAATATAATAGGATGATTCAAAAATGGCGGATAAGCTCTTCAGTGCGTTGTTGGGAAGATTTTTTGAACTAAAGAAAACTTATAAAATTATGCAGCTATATTTTGTAGATAATAATGAAGAAGTAAATTGTAAATTTGACATTAATTTATTTAATTAGTTATTGCCGCATACTTTGTTTAAACAACTTGACACAAAAAATCGATTCTTAAAAATTTATATTATTACAGTTGTTGTGAACATTTTTTTATTACATCCAATTAAAATTATTATAGGAAACGATAAGAAGTTTCAAAATTCGAAAGAATTCACAGTTGAGTTCTCAACTTAACTTCTTCATTTCTCCATAAATAGGCTTTAATTTTTTTTTTTACTATTTTTCCTATACTTCAATCATTATTTCCTATAACATACCGAAGAGCTTATCCGTCATTTTTAAATCACCCTGTATAATTAGATGAACTCGTTTAAGTCTTTCGGCCCATTACATGTAGTCAAAACGTTTATTTATTAAAAATGTACATAATAATATTAAATTTCAGCTATGTTTGGAATATTATACAACAATGATGCCATCATGATAGTATTCGTGGTCTGCTACATCGGATTATGTTTATACATTGCTTTCAAAATCTACTTCTTCGGATTTGTAATCAAAGCATGGAAATCGATCTACAGAGATTACGGTTCCAATCATGATTTGTCATCAGCTATAAAGCCCGTTAGGAAATGTAATGAACATTATCATTTTCTATTAACAAAGTACCTATGTTTTGTTCGTTTCTTGAAAACTGCTCATATTGAATAACACAAAGTTTTCAACAGCAATGATCTCTTTATATAAGTGCTGAACAGTGACTGGTTCGAAGAAACGAATAAAATCAATTTTACTAAACCATGAACAAACTCCAAATACAACTCAATGTACTTCTAAAGTTACACAACTCAAAGTATTTGTTTTTAGAAAAAGTTAAAAACTACGTATATATTTCTATTTTAATATAAAATTAATTACTAATCAAGTAATATTTTAGCAAAAATAATGAACTTTAAAAAACAATTTTGATAAATGAATATCTAGTTTCATTATAGAAAAAAAAGTATTTTGAGTTGAGTAACTTTACAACTACAAGTAAAATATTAATAATCATATTCTGTTACTTAACAATATGTTTACTTTCTTTGTTTTCAGGGCGTTTCGTAACATTGACTCTTGCAAACATTTGCAACTTTGCTGTTGCACTAACTGGAATAATACTGTATCCGAAATATGTCGATTTCGGCACATTTTTATTAGGAATTTTAATGATGAATTCAGTTATATATTGCATATTTTACATTGTGATGAAAGTAAGTTTATTTTACAAATAATGTTATATTTAATATAGTATTAATGCTATATACTTTATATACTTTTTAGTTGATCCATGGTGAAAAAATATGTGTGGAAGCTATAATCTATGGTTTATTAGGAACGGTATCGTGGGGTTTTGGTACATATTTCTTTGTTAGTAAAGCAACAACATCAAATGTAAGTATTTATTGTACATATGTTATAGAGAAAGTAAGACTATCAGTGATTGTAGAGACTCGCTAGCAATTAGAAATATTTACTTATCATTTCAGTAAGGATTCTTTCAAAACTTGTTATAAATTTTCAGATACCTTTTGATAAAATCATGTATATTTTAGTATCCATAAAAATATTTGAGTAAACCCAAAGTTGAAGTACTCAAAACCAAAGTGATTTAAATCAATCTAAGAAAATTGTCGGTATAAGCAATCATCTCGTACTAGTCAACAGCTTAAATAAGAAGAATTATTAAGAGTAAGGGCACATGCTTGTCCTGGAGATTGTAAACTGTCACCCAAACTCAGATGAATCAACGAATTAGTCAAGGGCATGAAGATACAGAAGGCAACGGGAAACCACTATATTAAAGATCCAAATGGATATTCCTAGTACAAATTATCATGGTTGACAAAAACGAAAGCACGGCCCTCAGTTACTGGCAGTAGTTAAGTAAGCAGAGGGTGCTAAGAATCTCTGGACCAGCTATGAAAACTAGTACATGGAACGTCAAATCCATATATGAAACAGGAAAAGTGCATAATGTGAACCAGGAATTGCAACGACTTGCATATTATAGGACTAACAGAAACCAGATTGGAAGAACCAGGCGAGAAGTTATAAAAAAAAAAAAACTAAAATATATTACGCCGAAAATGATGGCGCATATCATTGGAATGGAGTAAGTAAAAAGTAGTGGCAGACTGCACAAACCTAACCTCTGTGCACGCGTAGAAACAAAGCAGCAATGGCAACTTGCGGGTGCGTTAACCATTATGACTCGAAAACAGAATCTTGGTCTCAATACGCGGAAAGGCTAGAGCAGTGTTTACTAACAACAGCACGAATATCGTTTTTCTTAACAGTAATCGGGCCAGCTACGTACGGTTTGCTTAGGGATTTGTTATCACCAAAAACTTTCGGCAGAGCAGGCTCTGAAGGAATTAATTAAAGAATTAATCGACAATAACGAACCAAAGCCGTCAGAAATAGTGGAACGCTTTTTTTTAATTGTCGCAGTCAGAAACGCGGCGAATCAGTGTCCTTGTTTATTGCCGAATTAAGGAAGTTGGCGAAGAACTGCAGCTACGACTAGTTATTAAACACGATACTGCGAGAGGAGGAAGGAATTCAGCTCAAATTGCTCTCGGAGAGCGAGTTGACACATTCAAAAGCCACAGAGATAGCTCTCGCTATAGAGATGGTTGCATGGACGAATTAATCACCGTTCCAGTTCTTGGGCGCATTACGTTAAAAGGAAAACAGGGTTAGAGAAAAACAGTGAAAAATGTGAACATCGGAGGTCATCGAGCGCAGGTGGCGGGCTCCATTATAATCGTTGCGAAGAAGAGGACCATGTGTCACAAGACTGCCTGTTCTTGAAAGCAAAGTGCAACGCTTGCAGGAAGATTGCACACATCGAGAAAGTATGCAGGTCCAAACCAAGATGAAAAATCAAGCCGTGTTAGATGACTACGAGACCTACGAGTTGTATAACTTCCGTTGTGATATCGGCGCAGCACCTCCATCGACTAAAGATATACTTTTTGAACTGGATTCTGGTGCCCCCTACTTTCTGATTCCAATGTGCGTGTACCGAGCGTGGATGCCATAGCTAAAAAAGTCAAGCGTTAAGTCGCATTCTTATACGAAGAACCCGATACAGATAGAGGTGTGGTGGATGTTTTGGTAACCTACTAAAAAAAAATTAAGTACTTAGCACTGCAAGTAGTTAAGGAAGGCTCTGTCAGTTTAGCAGACAGGATCTGGATAAGGTCCTCTGGGCCTTATGGCAGCCTATGGAAGCGAAACCCATTTCGCCAACGTAAGATATTCGCCTTCCTCCTCTTCCCAAAAACACAAACAGCTGTTCTATCCGGGTCTGGGGCTTGTGAAGAATGTCAGGGTAAGATTCACACCACAGGCATCGGTTCAACCAAAATTTTTCATAGCTCGGAGTGTGCCTTACGTTTTAAAGGAAAAAGTGGGTAATGAAATTGATCGTCTCCTGTGAGGCAAAATCGTCGAAGTGGTGAAGATGTCAGAATAAGTAACCCAGTGGTATTGGTTTTAAAGCAGAATGGGCCAATACGCCTTTGTGGCCACTTCACGTTAACGGTAAATCAGGTAACTGAGTTGGAGCAATACCCCTTTCCCAGGATTGAAGTCCAGTTAACAGGCGGTCATTCTTTCTCAAAGCTCGACCTTCGCGACGCCAGCTGGAAGTGTATGAGGACGCCGGGAAGTTCTTGGTGATCAACACCAGGCTACCGTTTGGGGTGGCCTCAGGAACTGCCATTTTCCAGAGGGAAATCCAAAAAAAATTACAGGGACAGCAAGGAGCTTCATGCTATTTTGACGATTTGTTACTTACAGGTGAGAACCATGAGGCACATTTGAGGAATCTGGATGAGGTGTTCATGAGACTGAGAAGAACAGGTGTGAAGTTACACCCAAATAAGTGCGGATTTATGAAGCCATCTGTAGAATATCTTGAAAACCGAATTGACAAAGAAGACCTAGATCCGTTGGCATCCAAGCTAGACGCAATCTAAGAGACCCCCTCTCCAAAGAACGTCGGAGAACTTCGTTCATTTATTGGGTTGCTGACATATTATTCAAAGTTCTTACTAAACATGGCAATCCTGTTGGCCCGTCTGTACAAACTATTGGTAAAGAATAAAAGATGCGAATGGAGGAACGCTGAGGAGAAAGCTTTCAAGGAGCCAAGAGAGCCATCAAGAGTTGTGCATTGCTGGTGCATTTTGACAACAAGAAAGAAGCAGTACTGGCCTGCGATGCGAGTCCTTACACGCTTCAGGAACTACCTTTGGGAAAGAGCATTTACGCTGAATCATCGCCCACTCCTGGTGTTTATTGGTCACAGGCCACCATGCTCGCTGGCGTATCGGCTGCAGACTAGCGTGGCGCCTTCAATTCTCGGCCATGCACATTACAAATAAAAGGTTGCCGATATATGAATATACCATTACAGCACAATACTGGTTGATAAAAATACCACCCTATCGGTAACTGGCTTCATCCCGATCGGATACAAAGTAGTTATGATACAACTTCAAACAATTATTGTATACACACCAACGGCCGATAAAAGTGAAGAGGAGCTGGAACAATTCAATGACGACTTGCAACAAGCACAAGCATTACCAAGACCAGAGATATCACAATAATAATGGGCGACTCGAATGCAAAAATCGGAAAAGGAGCTGATGACGTTGTAATAGGAGAATTTGGAATATGCTGTAACACGCCTTCTTTCTCGGGCCTATTCACAACACAGCAGAAAGTAGGCAGTCAAGAGTACCTGTCCACTGGTTGATGTATCTACCGCCTCGGAGGAACTATTTACTCGCGAGAGCTTGTGATCCATCAAACTAACTTATACTATTCTACGACTACGAAATTACTTACAAGGAGATGCTATGTGGCAATGGCAACGCCTGCTATTGCCACAATACTTCTGAAGATTGTACATCTAATTTTTAGAAAGTAGGAATAAGATATTGGGATCAGGAATATGATGGGCACTAGAGAGGCTTTATTTGCCATTAAAGTGTTAACACATGGATGTCAAACAACCCCAATATAAGTGTGTTTTTTTAACTACAACAAGGCCATCGACAGGATTCGACATAATCGTGTTATAGAAATGCTCAGACAGAAGAAACTAGATATGAAAGATATCAGAATCACTTGCCATTTATACTTCAACCAGAGGGCCCATGTGGAAGAGAAGATCGAGCTTCAGAACAAATACAAATTCAACGCTGGGTTAGACAGGGATGTGTGTTCTCGGCAATGCTCTTTAACTTATATTCAGAGGAAATAATCCAATTTGCGATCACAGATGAAACAATCGGAGTCAAAATCAATGGAAGACCAATTAATAACCTAAGGTTTGCAGATAACAGTGCATCGATCGCGGAATTCTTGGAAGAATTACAGTCAACCAGGTGGTACAAGTCAGCGAGGAAAATTAAACATTAGGAAGGCTAAACTCATAATTATCTTAAAAAACCAACACGAAAACCTAAAGATTCACGAGTAAAAACATCTGAGAACAATTGTCAACGAGTACAATGGTCATACGCGGAAGAAATAAGATCGAGAATTGGACAAGCAAGAAGCTATTTAACAAAATGAGTGGAATGTTTTGAATGATAGGCCTAAGTTTGAATATTAAGCCTAGAATGCTGAAACGCTATGTACTTTAAGTGCTGTTGAACGGAATGGAAGGTTGGACGCTGAAGAAACACATGACTGACAAATTAGAGGCGTTTGAGTTGTGGACTTACAGGATGATCTTAGAGATAAGTTAGATAGATTAAGGAACAACGAGGTGATGGAAAGAATTAAAAAGAAAAAAGAAACTATCAACATAATAAAATTGCAGTACTTGGGTCACATTATGCGGGGGGAAAGATATAGATTGCTATAACTAACCATGCAAGGCAAGGGCGAATAAACTAGGGAACACGACGCATATCCTGTTTATATGACCTAAGGAAATGGCACAATTGTAGCTCTATTGAATTATTTAGAGCTGCAGTTTCCAAAGTGCGAATGGCCATGATGATTGCCAACCTTCTTAGAGGAGACGGCATTTATAGAAAAAGAAGAAGAAGAAGAAAAAGATAATTTTCAGATATTAACAACCAACCAATTTTTTTAGAAAATCATATGATGACAGGTTGAAATTTATCTTCAGTTGAGCACTCTGCAATGATATACTCATACTTTCTAATTCTGTCACTTACACCTATTTGGTTGTGTGCACCTTAATTAATTTGTAATAAGTGTTTATGATCCACGTTGAATAAGTAATTACAAATATGTATCAGCAATTCTGTGTTGCTAGAGCAGGATATGTTAACTCAAAAAATAAAGAAATTAAAGAATGTTTGTATTTAGTGCATTAAGTCAGATTTACAATGAAGGGTAAGTTATAGACCAGTGCAGGTACAGTGTTAACTAGTTATACAAGTGGGTATTGCTAGTGCATAATGTGTTAAGTCAACCACTGATGACATAAAACATTCCCAAAATTATTTTTTCTCAAATCGACAATACAGACTTAACAAATCCTGCACTATAAACACAGAATTATATCTTTTAGATAAAAACGTTTAAAAAATCGTTAAAAATGTATCTACTTACACATGTGTATATGGATTTTTTTTAAATGTTATTTTTATTTTTTTAGTTAACTCCTGCAAATTCACGTCAACTAAACATGGACTGCATCCTGCTAGACTTCTACGACACCCATGACATATGGCACCTAATCAGTGCACCAGCTCTCTTCTTCTCCTTCATGTTACTGCACACCTTAGACGACGACCTCTTCGACAAACCACAAACCGAAATCGACGTCTTTTAATGCACATTCACATATTTATTTATCTAAGCAATCTAGACTCAAAAAATGAATTATAAATAGCCTCTCTATTTATTACTTAATAAAAATACAGTCGAACAGGTTCCTTATAAATTATAATCCGCCCATCTTCCTCCCGTTCGTGTTATTGCCTGTCTGCGTGCGATGTGTATGCACTTGACATGTCTGAAAGGTTCTCCGGGGGCCCGCACCGCGAACAAGAGAATAATTATGCGTCTTTTTATTCAAATTGTGCGTATGAAATGAAACGAAATGCATTCGTTTCTTTACATCAATCAAGGCTGTAATTGCCTCGCCATAGATTCACAGTTAGGTGCTCTTCAAAACGAATACAGGTTTATTAAGGCATTGATTTGATGTTTTATTTTTTATATTGGAAATAAAAGTTGAATAATTTGTTTTTGATTTATCGCAGGTTATTAGGATTCATTAATTAATTTGTCGATAAATTATAGTAACATTTGTTATATTGGAACGTTGTAATATTAGATCATCAATTTTGCTAAATATATTAGAATATAAAGTTGATTTTAAAAGCTGTTATTGTTATATAATGGCATATCGTTTGCAGACAGATGTTTTATAAATGTAAACTGATATTAAAAAATAATAATATTCTTAAATATATTAGATTTTAATAAAGTAGACTTATAATGTGAAGATATTCATATATCATGTCATGAGCTGAAAGTTGAAAAATATTATATACGATAGTAAAGTTATTGATGTGTATATCACAGTGAAAGTAAAATATGTACGTATTTTCAATTCAAGAATTTTCCAAAATTTTGCAAAATTAAATAAAAAGGAAAATATTATTATTATTTTTATTTATCATTATAACTCACGACTTTCAATAATTTTGAGAATCTTCCAACCTAGTATGTCAAAAGATGCCATTAGTGCATTACATTGAACGTCAAATTTGATAACCTCAAGGTATCAAATATTGAAACGTCGCATAGCCCCGAACTGAGACCAATCGCTAAAATGTATAATTAAAATCGTAAATATATTATCAAGGATTTCTCAAAATCGGTTTAATCTACTTTGTTCAAACTGGCCATATATATTTCTATTTCATATATCTTTAATTTATCTCAAATAAAGACTTCACAAAAATTGCTCTAAAAGGTAGTTACCCAAAGAGAAAATGCGCGACATAAAAAATACATACCTAAGGTGTATTTTCATCAATTTCCGAAAAACTTTTTTTTCACGATTACAATACATTGTCATACTATTGTATGATAATATAAAAACAAGAGATATGTATGATAAAAATTGCTGTTTCTAAAAATCTTACAAAATTGATATTGGCCCTTTTACTTCCAAATTACAGATATTACATTAATATCGTCACCTTATTTCAATAACGTATGCGTGTGATAACTCTTTATTTAGTAACAAATTTGCAGAAATTATCCCAGCAAAATAGATATTTCTTTTGTAAATATAAAAACGTAAATTTTTATTATTCAAATTTGCAGTTATAATATATTTCTTTGCATACAAATATAAATATTTACGTTTATTATAAAAATAATTGTTTGAGTTTGCAAAAAATGCGTGGCAGAATACATATATTTGCGTTTTCTTTTTTTTTCATTTATATTTATATTTACCACTTCTCCGTGCACACCCTTGATTTACATTTTAATTAATTTAGAAACAAAAAATTGCGCGGAAATGCCTGCTTTATATTAACGGTGGCGCTTTTAACGAGGCATTTTTAATTACAATTTTAATTATCTCTAATTACTTGAAAGCGATACGCTCCCAGGATTAATATAAACGGGTTTAATGTTTCTTGCTCTCGTCCGCCGAACGGCGTTTCGCCGCAGAGAGAAAAAATTAAAACGTCAAAATACATCAGACAAATGGACGGACGGATGGCTTTTAAAATTTATCTTACTTTTTTCATATATATTTTTTTTAAATTAATTTATTTCAATGTGCAAAGACAGCGAGAAAATTTTGAAGCAATTTAATTAATTTTTTTTGCAATTTGTGATTCTCGAGAAGTGCATTATGATGAGGGCTCGGACGGTCAGAATCTCAGAACAGCGACACGCTTCAACGCTTAGCGTCAATATAATTTGTCAAACACAAATGTACCGAATAACATCGCAGCCCTCGATTATCGATGTAGGTAGTTCACTTTCTAATAACATACCGTACTTTCGTAAAATTCTGTACATAGGGATACCCGGCGCATCGACCATTTTTTATATTATTAATTATAAATTTTATCGATTTTCATTGATATATACTACAAATTCGAAAATATAACAATTCTGGTTGGACATAATCAAAATTCATTGAAAAGTGTTGAAAATCAATATTTTTTAAATCAAAATCATAAAAAAATATTTTTAAAGTTATTATTAATTATGTAATTGAACATAGCATTCATTTCAAATTAACATTTGCAATTGCTACAGCAATTAATGTGCTGGACGGCGATTATGGTGGATGCGCCGGGTATCGATGTTACGTTCTGCAGCAAACACACACCAAAACCGCACAGTATTACATTGGCAACTCGACAAGGCTGAAGTTAGCACATTAGGCATGTTTGTAATAAAAAATGATTGATTAATTAGGAAGTTCTGGAAATAGGAAAACAATGTAATACGTTTTTGTCATGATATACAGAGTCACACACTCTCCACTCTGACGTAATTCCGCTGGGACGTTCCGTCCAATTTGAATTTATAATTTTTAAATAAAGATTGATTCAAGTTATTATATCGACGCATTTCTTTTCGCCGCACCCATCAGAGACAAAGATAATAGTAGTTCCCCACTCTGAAGGAGTGAATTAAGTCTTGGACAAATAGGCATCCAAGAAAATTGTACCGAGGTTGGTCTGAAATAAAAATACGCGCGACCCGCAAGACTAGGCCGCACCAACCCACAGGTACAAATGGTGACCCCACCTCAAAGAAGAAAAACAACCAACACCCAAAATAAAAATATAAAAATAAAGGAATGAGATCAAGAAAGAAAAAGAAAACAACTCCCACTCCAATCAACCCCAGGATTCAACAACAAGAAACATTAAAATAAAAGACTTAAAATAAACGGTTTCTTTTCTCTATACACCTCTAAGCGAAACATCAAACAAACCCATTCCCCCCTCAGAAGAGAAAGAAAAAGAAATTATGATAAAAACGAACTAATCCAAGATAAAAAAGGACTGCAACTATCCGCACCAAACGGTTCGAAGATTAAAAACTACGGCTAAAAAAAAAACTAAATTTAAAAGTAGATCCAGAGCACGTTTTTGTTTTTCCGTTCCTCATAGCAGACATCCGGTTACCCATCACCGGGGTAGATTTTCTTACAAAATTCCATCTAGTTGTTGACCTTGAAAATAGATGTGTCTACCCATCATCAGCATCAGAAAATAGAATCCAAGGGTCAGTCCTTGAAGTCTCTCATATTTCTCCTCAGCTCTTTAAAGAGGTTACCCCATGCACCAACCTCCTGAAAAAATTCCAGCCATCACAACAGACTTAGATCTAAATGATGAGATTAAGCATAAGATCAAACACCACATCCACCCAAAAGGACCCTCACCATTCAGCAGACCACGCAAGCTCGAACCAGAGAAGCACACCATCGCCAAAAGGGAATTCGATGCCCTAATTGAAGCAGGCATCTGTAGGCTCTCCTCATCCTTGACAGCATTCATACTCCACATGGTCAAGAAACCCACTACGGGCGAATGGCGACCATGTGGGGACTATCGCAGACTGAATACCATTACCATTCCTGATGGGTATCCACTCCCAGTGCTGCAAAATTTTAACTTGTGTTTAGCTAATTTGATTGTATTTTCAGAAATTGGTTTTAATAAAGCGTATCATCAGATACCAATGACCACCCGCCATATACATAAGACAGCCCTGACTACTCCTTTCGGGCTCTACGAGTATACACGAATGCTTTTTGGGCTG
>JARJED010312852.1:0-11088 GCA_030264515.1 Sepedophilus sp. GC000190 | reverse complement strand
GCAATTTAAATAGCAAAATACTTGTGCTAATTGGAATGTTCTTAAAACACAACAAACTATTTATTTCGTTAAGATTTATACGATTAATAAAATTATTTGATGTACACTATTAGTTATATGATCCAGGCCTTAGTAGTTCATTAAGACACCTTATCATATTATACATCCGAAAGTCTGGGTATGGAACAGTTCAAACATCCTTTATTGAAACCCATACCTCATTGTGTTTTTTTATGAAGCTAGCTACTGGGGGAAGAACTGAAAGGACAAGCCCATCCAAATACGAAGAAGAAGAAGAAGAAGTAACATAAAATACACTTAAAAAATTAGGCCAGCCGTTGATTTTACAGAGTTGCTAATATTTGTGATTATTATTACGGTATAATACGAATAACATTTTAAAGGTTAAAAAATATTTTTTTTTTCTGTGGAATTAATAATAAATTATAATGAGATCATATATATTGCACAACATATTCCCAAAATTTGTATCTTAATCCAATATTGATACAGACAGAAAATAACCAAACGTAAATCAGACACTTTTAGCACCTCCGCGTATTGACGCAGATACAAATTGTAATTTCCCAAAAACCCACGTTCTGGTGCAATTTAATTGTCAAAACCGCGAGACACTTTGTAAAAATAAAATTAAATATTTTAAACCACAAACAACTATATCGTACGGAAATTGCATATTGTTTCTTTATCAAGGGCGCCACACGCTGAAAGATTCTAACTAATTTATTATTAAGAGGAGTCCAATTAAGTATTGCATAACGTATGTAACCGAACAATAAAAGCGATTATTAGTCTATGCGCCTTGAGGAATGCGCATTTTAATGCACATGCAAACTGCAGGATGAATTCATTATGATAATTATGTTTATGAGAATGTAAACATTCATTTAATTGTTTAGGTGTTGTTAATAATATGTTTAGAAATCTGTAACTGATTAATTACAATACTATAAATAGTCATATTGAGTTTAAAAATTATAATTCTGTTTGATGCTCTTGATATGATAAAAATATTGTTTTGTATCTATGAAAATATATGTCATTTAATCTAACTGTTTCTTTTTATGTTAAATATTAATTATAGAAATCGTTGCACACTATAGTGGTTTATTTTAAATTAAAAAAATGTAATGCAAGAGGTTAGGAATTTTGTAAGGATATAAGCATATAAGGTGTTTGGTGGCCCTGATTTTTAAAATTTTAAGATTATATGATTTCGAAACACTTTGAAGGGCAAGGTATTCCCGAGTTTTGAATTATTTATTAATTGAAAATTTGTAATGAAATTAGTTACATTACAATTTTATTTTCCAAATACCAATAACAATTTGAAAACATAGAGATTATAAAATGGATCTAAATTTGTATGTAAGCTTGAGTTGTATTGTTTGAAACTTAGTTAATTTGCGCAATATTCTTCTCTAAATCGTTGTTTATGTATTAATATTGCAGTGTATGATGCCAATGCGAAAATTCCATCTGGATTTTTAAGTGGAAACATTAATCAACTAGGCGACTTTGATCTATGCCTTTCTGCGAATCAAGAGGAGGATAATATTTATGGAAAATATTGCTTAGCTGCTTTGCAAATTGAAACACCACAGAGTCCGTATCTATCTGCCATTCATAATTTACTATACGCACATCAAAGTTTCAAGAGTAAATTTGGAGATGTAAGTAGTTCTTTGATATTATTATATTCAAATTATGAAACTATAGTCAAGAAATACAAATAAGAAGAAATATATTAATAATCATGATTTTTTTTACAAATGGTAATTCAGCGTTCAATTTTTGTAGCCTGGACATAGAGTTCCAAGATTTTCAAGTATAAATTGGGGACTATGCATACCAGATCAATGTACAGCTAAAGATGTGGAAATTGGATTTCGCAACGGTGTAAGTAGCGTTTTGGAAGATACAGATTTGGATTATAAAATGGAAATGGATTCTCACATGTGCTACAGTTCTAGACCAAAGAAAGCTACTAATTATGGATTCATTTTTGGATGGTAATTAGTTTTTGTTACTACCACTAGTACTAATTCCAAATATTAATTGAATAGCATAACTTCTAAAGCGTGCACATAGATCTTCCTAACATTTTAACGAATAACAAAGATACCTACAAGGAACTTTGTCAACAACATTGGTTTGGAAATTTACAATCGTTTAAAATTAAAAATAAAACTTTGTAGATTTTGGCATTTAGATCGTTGTACTCTATACTATATTAATATGATAAATATTAAGGAGTATGTCAGTCATAAGAATTATTAAATTCATTTAAAATACTTCAATAAAATGCCCATGATTGGGTAAGATTTCCACCACGGGTGTTTCGTAAGCGCAGCTGATGAAGCTTAAACTCATTAATTGCGAGAAAAAGCAGAAGCCATTGATGAAAATCATTTACCGTTGATTATTTAAATATGAATACGAATATTATATAAATTAGAAAATATTTAATTATTTTAGTACTGATTTTAAACAAGTTATCAGTAAAATTTAATTATTTTATTTTTGTTTTAGTGTGTTTTTCGCGACAGCTTTCTTGGTAATATTAATTGCAACATTGTATGATTATCTTAGCACCAGTACGACGAAATGTAAGTGAAAATAGTAACTAAATTCGTAATATATACTAATTTACTTATTTTTGTAGATGAATTTGTTACTGCATTTTCATTAATCAAGAATCTTACATCGATGTTTAATATTAATAAACAACCAAATGATCTGGAAGCCGTCCATGGAATACGGTGCATTAACGCTTTGATGTTGCTCTTCTCGCACAAATCTATGGCTTTACTATTCCTGCCTTATGTAAATAGAACAGAAATGAGTGAGGTAAGTACCTAGATATATGTTCAATCAAAAATATTTATTACATTTTTTTAAAATATATTGCAGATCGAAATAAAATCTTGAGTTACTAGTAGCAGTTTTAGATATGCGCTTCTCTCAGATTGATTATATAAATGAAACAAGCTATCAATACTGAGCATTACATTACGTTAAATCATCCAATAATAATAAACTGTTGAATTTCCCAAAATATTATTTAAATAAAACCAAAGTTCATTGAATTTTAGTAAAATATTATCGAATTAAGAAAACAACTTATTAATATTAATACAAATTCTATTGAAAAAAAAATCTAAAATATATTTGAAAAATATTTTTTCATTAAATCTCGTTAAATTAGGAGAATTTTGTTATTTTTCAGATTTGAAGAATTATTTAAACAACGCTGAATTTTCCTTGATTTTCAGTAAAGATTTAGAAAATTTATTTGATAACCGATCACTTTTGTTTTTCTCCAAATTTCGTAAAATTTTGTTAATATTGATTGATATTTATTAATTTGTTTAAAAATCACTGAATTTTTACAAAAAAAAAATATAAATTTTGACCAAATAATCAAATTAAATTTATTGAATTTAATTGAATTAGCATTGAGTATTTGTCAAGTGTTGGTGAATTTATTTAACATTTGTTGAGTTTTGGCCAAATTTCATTAAAGTTTTAATGAATGGATCATTGAATATATTTGAATTTTGACCAATTATCTTTGATTAAAAAACATGTTTTCACGAAAACAATACATAAATAAAATTCGTATGAATGAAGTGTTAAAATAAAATCGTGGGTATGACACCAAATATATATCCTTCCAAGATGTTAATTGCAAAATCATGCATGCACTCTTTCTTAATAATTCAACAAATTACTAATTTGCTCATTAGATTAACGAGGTCGTACAAAATTAGCACTCTCAGCGTTAAGTGTTATGTAAAATATATACACGATATAAAATGCATTGATTTATTAAACTACTTCTCTAATAATTTACAAACAATTTAATCTTATCATATAGTGATTATTCACATCAGATAATTTTCAATTAATTACTTTCAAATTTAATTTAAGCTAAAAGCAAATTCATGTATAGAACTAAATAATAAATTTCCGTTTGATAACTGCTAAAATAGCGACAATTGGATGGGAACAAAGGTATAATTAAAAACTGGCATTTTACTTCAAAAATAATTATTTACAATATTTTAAAATTAATTTTACTTAAATAAATGACTAGGTAAAATTCGTCAACTCCGTTTCTTTGGTTTCGTGATTGTTATCAATATTATCATCGTCACTTTCATTTTCCAGATCATTGTCTTCATCAAAGATCTTTAAATTTTTTACCAGGTACCATACCACTATATCGAAAACTGTACCTATCGTTACAAATATTGCTGACGTATAATTCATAACATGCCTCAGGCTTTCTCCGTCGTAAACCCAGCAGTTACCTTTGCTGTTACAAGTCTTATCCCATAACAAACAGGTCTTATCTAAAAATGTAGGAGTAGTTATTAAAAACCTTTAATAAAATAGAATAAAAATAAAATGTTTGAGTCAGATATAATAATCCATGTAAACAAATCTTATTACATTAAATTTAATGTTATTATTTTAGTTTTTTTAGATTAGAAATTAATCGTAAACAAATACATCCTTCAGATTAAAAACTCTCTAGATTAAATCAATATGTTAAAAAGAAATATCACCCGATTTGTAAACTTAAATTCGAGAGTGTGGCAAATAAATAATGTAAGGCAAATGTGAATTGGGAAGGTTTCAATAAATTGACCAAACAATAGTTTGATACTCCACTTTAAATCCTTTAAACTAGCTACTCGTAGTTTAAAAGAAAAAATACCACTACGGTATTAATTGCTAAATAATATTGTTATCGTTTTTCATAATTTTTAAAAACCCACCCAAGTAGCTTTAAGAGGTTTTGAAATTAGAAAAATATTTGTAAACATTTATCTGTAGTCTTTTTAATATTCTATTTTTTGGGTTTAATACATTACCTAATATAGCTCCGAATATAATAGGAGATGGGATGAAAGCAAACAAACTAATCATAGTTAAACCAAATGCCATTGCTACTGATTTATCTTTTTCATCAACACATCTTGAAATAAATGATAAATATTAATATTTTCAAATAATCTACATTAACATTTATAAGCCTTACCTTACTGATACTAAGAAATTCGATGCTTTACCAGATGCACCTACAAACTTCAATAGACACACCACAGCCAAAAACGTATAAAACTTATCTATGCAATCAACAAAACAATTCCCTTGCTTCGCTACACCTTCCATTACAGCCGCTCCTTCTTTACTATCTCTACCAGATTCAACACAAGAACAATCTAAAAATAATTTACTTCCATTTATAATATCCTGCTTCTTACACCCTGCGTGACAAGCAGTAATATACTCAGTCTTCCCATCACTTGAACATACAGGATTATACTTAGCAAAATCACATCCACAATCTATATTACATTGCGATATTGGATTAATTCTAGAAACAAACCATTATATGAATGCTTTAATTTCAAGCAAACAACTTACTCTCCAGTTTGCCCCAAAGGTACTCTATTATTATTTTCTGTGCACCCCAAATTGGCATAAGATATAATTCCTAAAATCGATATAGCGCCAACAATGACATTCCAACTGGCCAAATATCGAGCTCTAGGTTTGTATCTTGATATTATAAGTCCTGATAAGAGCACACCAATAGCTGAAAATATAAGCCCTGCTGTTCCTGTAATAAGACTAGATGCAGCCGCTGATTGTCTATATTGTGTTTCTATATATTTAGGTAAAAATACCCAATAAGGTAAATACCCAAATAGGTAGAATATTGTTGCTAAATTATTCATCATTAAGATTTTGTTCGACAACAATCTTTTGAATGTTTTAATCATATCTAAAATTAAAATTAATTGTTAAAATACAAAGTTTGCTGAATAGTAACTTAAGACCTTTAAACGAAGTTGGTATTTCAACTTCAGCATTTTGTGAACCAGTGGAGAGTTGCTTTTGTAATTTTCTGGCGGCAGCACGTGGTAGAGTTCTTGGAAATAAGGCTAATAAAGATCCTAACAAAAATATTAGGGTCGCTAGAATAATCCAACCAAGCCACCAAGCTCCCAACCATCTCGGATCCTTATTAGTAATAGTTGGCGTTAGCGTTGGTGCAATGTAAATCTTTAAACAAAACGATGATAGCGAATAACCGATGGCAGGTCCTAGCATCTTCAAAAAGAACGAAAGACCTACAATAAAATTTAAAACATTGCTGTTTTAATAATTGTTATTGTACTCACTAAGAAAGGCAGGTGTTTTTGATTTCTTGATGTTATCATCCATGTAAGAAACTCCAAGAGTGTAGAATAAAGGCCCTCCTATGCCTGATATGAATTGTGCAGTGAAGAATATTATGGGCGGTACAAAATTTCCGTCGCCTATTTCGCATTCTATTGCTCGTTTATTGTAGCAAAGTGTTTTTCGCTTTTCTTTTTCCAACACGTCGTCCGTGCTGGTGAAATTTTGACCATATTCCTCCGTCAGCATAAGGGCGTCTTCTCCAGCTCCATAAAACCAATGGGCTGAGGCTGTTAAGATGCAGTACGCTACGACGGTATATAAGCCTAAGGCCATCCATCGTGGTCTATGTTTTCTACCAGCATAATAGCTGAGCACTATAGATACAAATAGTTGGCTCAAATCGTTGCCTATAGTTATTATTCCTAAAAAAATCATTGACTATTAGAATTTAATATGCCTAGCTTACAGGATAGATTAACTATGATTAAAACTTAAGTTGTAATTGCTATTGTTTTATTGTTTAAACGGTCCATGCAACATAACATGTGAAAGTGAACTTAGAGTTTGTGACAAAGATTTCAGAGTGTGTGGATTATAAAAGTTTACCTAAAACTTACATTCCAAATAATTGAGAAGTATTGTGAAAGTGGAAAGCCAAAACTTATTTTAAAATATTTTTCTGGTTACTTAGACAGTTGTAAAGTTTATTTCTGATTGTGAAATTGTGTGCTTGTTTCACTGTTAAAATTAATTTCGTTTGAAAATGCAGGTTGGTTGTTAAATTAATATTATATATCGTATTTTTCAAAATCAAAAAAATCAAAATGATTTTTTAATCAAATGTACTACAAAAATTTGTATAGTAGATTACATTCATTCTCAAATAATTGGGCAACACACTAATATAAGTTTTCATTTAAACGAAATTGTTAGTGAACAGTTGTATATTTCCATGGTTGCCTTGCTTGGTCTTAAAATGTTCTTACATTACAATTAAAACATAATAAATTATAGCATTTTCCCACAATTATGTAGATTGCTTGTTGTTTTTCTTGTATTTTTACCTAAAGCAAAATGATTACATGTTTTATTATATTGTAAATAGATGTAATCCAATTATTGTAAATCAAAGATAAACGCTTTGCCCTTGAGAAACAATTATCCTTTTTTAAATAAATTTTGGAGAACGAATAAAACATTTCATTTATATATTCAAATTAAAAGTTTTAATATTTTAAAGTGACTAAAATAAAACAAAGAGCTAAATAATTTATTATTTAGCAGTTTCTAAATTTATTATATAAATGTATGTGTTTAGTTATACAATACAATTCTAACTTAAAATTGAGCTCTGTCCATAGAATTATACAATGAATTAAATATAAAAATATTTTTGTTTTAAAACGAATTACCTAAAACGTCAGTAGCAAACAATGATAACAATAATTCAATGTTAAGCCAACAATATATCTACTTATTATCTGTTGAATATACATTGTACATATTTATTGCCATTTCTACAGCCCACCATAAAATTATTATTACAAACATAAGTTTGATAAACTGAGTTTCCAAAATATTGTAATTTTATATTCAAAATTAAGTGATAACTTATATAAAATTTGATTTTGATATTTAATTTAAATACGGTATTTTAAACCTAAAATATTTTACAAATTAATAAGACATATTTAAATTATAGTTAATTTAGTAGTCATCAAAAATAATAAGAATTTGAAATAACATTTTGGTAAATGTTGTGAAGTAAACAGAGAGAACTAAATATTTATTGTACAAATTCGTCATTTATACAAAAGAACTATCGACATACATATGTAGATTTATCCAATCTGACATTTTTTAAATTTAATTTTTTTTTAATTAATAATTATAGTGATTATTGTACCTATTATTTGCGTGTACATATCGTGGGAGTAATAAACAATGCTGAGTGTGTTATAATTTTCTATAAAAATGTAATTATCAGGTATACGATGATTAGATTTTTCATATAAGATATCGCTTCGTTGGCGCCGATGATATGAATATTTATTCGTAGATTAAACAACTGATTACCTAATGGGAATCTCTATTCAAGCTTTAAATCTGTTTAGTATTCTAATTTGAGCTTTTTATAAATTCATATTAAAATTAATATCGTGGACGATCTGACAATACCTTATACTTCTTAGTTTTACCGAAAACACTCTATTATACTTTAATTAAAAGTAATACATAGTGAAGCGTTCGGTTGAATTCGTCTGTCGCGGGTTTATATGTTTTCTAGACACTCCCACGCCAATGCGACCACGACTCACGATCATAACCGAACGCTTCTCGATGTTTTCTTTTTAATTTAAATGAAGTATAATAAGAGTGTTATGTTTTTAGTTAAAATACAATATAAGAGTGTTTCTCTAACGATGGTTGCAGTAAAAAGGCGTACAAATTATTTCAAATTATTACATGTTTTTTAAGATGCTGTGAAATTTATGTGTATAGTTTGCATATAGACAAAAATTGTTTATTAGTACATTTATGCAAATTATAAAAAATCGACCTACAACCAATATTTTTCAATTTGATAGAATATTATTGAATTTATAAAATATCGATCATTCTTTTAATATTTCAATTTACTTGGTTGACTTTATAGTCAAAATTTGTTTCAAAATATTGTTGAATTCCGAAACAATGTCATTGAATTGTATAACAAATTACTTTACTTTAGTTTCTCTAAACCTTTTAATTGAATGATATTTAAGTAATTATTTCAAAATATCTTTTTACCAGAATTTCATTTTTTTTACGAAATGACATGTTTTTCAAATCATTGCATTTTAAAATTAAAAAATTATTAATAAATTGTTCCGCTTTCATGAAATTTTGTTGAAATTCATTTGAATTTTATATGAAATAAATAATTTTGTTAAAGTTTCTTAGTAGTGAAATTTCATAAAATTTCGAAAATATTTTTTACGATTTTAAGGAAATGTCATTGAATAATTGTAAAAATCGTTAAAATGGGCTGAAAAGTTGATTGAATTTCTGTAAATATTGTTGATTTTTTTATGAAATTGTATTTTATTTTATTCGTTTACTTTATTTTCTCAAACTAAAGTGATATCAACGAATTGCAAAATAAAAAAATATTTTTATTTATTTCGTGAATTTACTTTCAGATCATTGAAGTTTATGTACACAAAATTTTGAGTTGAAATTTAG
Source organism: Sepedophilus sp. GC000190 (assembly GCA_030264515.1). Taxonomy (NCBI): domain Eukaryota; kingdom Metazoa; phylum Arthropoda; class Insecta; order Coleoptera; family Staphylinidae; genus Sepedophilus; species Sepedophilus sp. GC000190. Next base: position 1,641 of record JARJED010312852.1, on the reverse strand, counting down.
ACAATAGCATTTCTGTGTCGAAAATGCACTGTGAACCATATTTTTTGTATTTTTTTTTTTTCAAAAAATATGCTATTATAATTGGCAAATACTATTTTGAGGTTTCAATTTTTAAATATTAGTATATGTTTCAAATTTTGAGTGGAAATTTTGAAAACTATTTTGTAGTTTTATTTCTAGATGATTTTCAAGTACATACAAGTATGCAAAATTTTAATTTGGTTGTGCCAAAAATCGATTTTATATTTTTTTAATTTATTGGTGAAATAACAATTTCATTTCTTTAAGGAAAAATAATTAAATTAATTATCTGACAATAAAGAAAATCGTTGGAAAATAATTGGAAATCATCCAAAAAATTTTGAAAATCATTTACCAAATATATTTGATAATCGTCGAAAAATCATTAAAAAATACCGAAGTTGCTTGAAAATTACTTAAATATTATCGATTATCTTTGAAAATGTCACTGAAATTCCTATTTTAGGTCCCCATAATTTCTAAAACATTGTAGGCTGAAGATATTCAATTATTGGAAAATGAATGAAAATCGCTTATTATATATACCAGTATTTTTTAATCAACGAAAGTACTTGAAAATAATTGGAAACTTATAGAATTTTTTAATACACATACTTTCGAAAATATTCCAAAATCTTTGAAAATAAATAAAATATTAAAAAAAAGTTCGAATGTCTTTAAAAAAATATCGAAAAAGAAAACATGAAATAGTTGACATTTCTTAAAAATCATTGAACAATTTCGAGTGTTTTTAACAAAAAAATATTTTAATTTATTGGAAATCATTATAATTTCTTCAAAATTATAAAAAAATATCGTTTATTCTTTAAAATTGAAAACGTATCATTAAAACATTTTTAGAAATCACCGAAATGCCTTAAATATTTTTGGAAATTTATCGAATATTTTTGAAAATCATTCCAAATAATTAAAAATCTTGAAATATCTTAAAAATACTTAAAAACCTACCAAATATCTTGCAAAATCATCTACAAATATTTGATAATTATCTTTTTTTTTAATAATTTATCAAATAGCCTTGAAAACCATCGAGAAATCATTGAAAATCTTCGAAATTTCTTGAAAATTATTGAAAATTTATTAAATAAAATATTTTAAATGTGATAAAAAGATCAACGAAAATCATTAATGCTTTTTATTTTGGAGAACCAATGAGAATCATGCTTTTCTTTAAATCAACAAAAACTTATTAGAATATCTTTAAAAAAGCATCCAGAATTAATTGAGAAACTTGGGAAAATATTTGAAAATCATGTCAACTTCTTGAACATTTTTGTAAATCATTACTTTTGTTCAAAAATTGTCGATTTTTACATTATCATACGAAAGTATGATAAGGTTTTTTTTCGTGAAATTTTTCTTTTTTTAATTTTTTATTAAAATAGACCTTTTGAGGTCCCCTGAACACGATTTGACTATTTACAAAAAATGTCTGTGTGTATGTAGTATGTCTATTAAATTGTAATACATGTGATAAGTTTGATAAAAAAATAAAGAGCCGTTTTTGAGATACGTATGATGATAATGTCATGTGGGTGGCCACATCAGATTTTTTTAAATGCATTTGTTTTTTATCATAAATTTTAAGATTCTTAATTT
>JARJED010311598.1:0-10537 GCA_030264515.1 Sepedophilus sp. GC000190 | reverse complement strand
GCGCGAGCCCAAACACCCCTAATGATTAAACGCCGGCCGGCGAACTGAGGTTATGTTATACTCAGCAGGCGATATAGGCGAGTGAATACCATGAATACCCGCTACTTTCGACCTATTTGTGGCCAAAACCGAAACTGCCGCAGAAAACAGCATTTTTGGCCGAAACTTCGGTCGGTCATTAGTAATAACCTAGCAAAAATCTCAGATGAAAACAATAAATTTATTTAATGTTTAAATGATTGAATAGAAACTTACCCGGTTTATTTTTCAATTCGACGACGGCCTGCACATTTCTATTGTTATAGTAAATATTAACTGTCCGCACCATTTTTGTACGTTTCAAATCGCCTATTCTTATAGTAATTCTGCTGATCGTGTGGCTACTCAAGAGTTTCACAATTTGCGTAGTCGTGGTGAATTTTGAATCCACTTTTATAGAGCTGAGTTTGATCGTGGATAATGGCACCTCTGGATTATTGCAGACAAGACAAGGATCAGATTCCAAATAGTATCCTTCCAACTCCACATATTGACTCATATGGGCATACAAATTAGCGTTAGGATGATGCGAAAGCAATTCATTTTGTGCTCTGAGCACATCCACAGCTTTGTCTACGTAAGAAGATATCTGCAAAACAGACTATATCAAAATGTTAAACGATAAAAGCTACAGAGTGCTCATAAATGATTGATAGCAGTTTGAATTTCCCGCTCGCAAAAAAAAATTAATTAAGGTTGGCATGTTACAATGGCATGACATGAAGAAATTTAGAGAAAAAATGTATGAAGATTTTTAAATAAATTTAATGAAACTACAACTTGTCCAATCTAGCATGATATTTCAAGGTTGTATGAAAATGCGCACAGCCCAGAACGGAGACAAGTAGCTGTATTGAGTGAAATAATGGAGTATATTCAACGAAGCAAGTTTCGGCAAATATTACGCGCACAATGAGCCCAATGGGCGCGGTCCTTGAACTTTTTTCGCGGAGTGTACAATATTTCTGTCGCTCGCAGTCACGGTCATGTATACACGTCGAAATTTGAAATGAGAACTTTCCCGCTGAACCACTGCGCATTCATCCCAATGCAACCTTGAACTATCATACTAGATTGGACAAGCTGTAATAATAGTTTTAATGTTATAATTTGAATTAGATGAATTGATTGAACGTTAAATATATAAGTATACTAATGTAGTTTCCAAATTAAATATAAATAAAAAAATAATTATTCGAGAAGGATTCGAACTCTCAACCTTGGCTATAGGCTCTGATGCACAACCAACGAATCAGAAATTTTTAATTTATACTACAACCCTTGTATACACATTCTTCGAAGTCGAAATAACAATATTTAATGTTAAATTTGAGATTGATAGTTGATGTCACTGACTCGGATGTGGTACTCGATAGCTTAGTTGACAAAGCATCAGTGCGTATAGCCAAGGTCGAGTGTTCAAATCCTTCTTGAGTAAATAATTTACTTACATTAAATTCATTTATCATAGGAAACTGTATTAGTTTACTTGTATATATATTGTTTTAATGTTATACAAAATAATAATCACATCTTCAAAATGTTCCACATCTACATCTGAACGCAAATTTACCAGGCATTTCATGTTTTTGAACTTATTTTTAAGAATATTTGGTATCCTATTGTGCACAGCTTCCGTTATTGAATTACGCAGATCTCGTAATGTATGAAATTGTTCAGAAAACACTTCAGCCATCCGTCCGTCATATTCACATGCAAACGCTTATATTTCTCGGACTCTGATAGCAAACGAAAACGTGACATTTTCGAATGCGCGGGTAAACGGCGGGAGTAACTGCGACTCACTTAATCTAATTTTTTAAATAATCGAACATAAAATAGCCCAATGGAGACAAGACTAGTGAACGAGAAGGCCATAGATATCTGCTTATTAATCTATTTAATGTATAATATAAAAATATAAAAGATGGGATGCAAAGACCTTTTGTGGTAGTAAATAACATCAAAAAATATGTAAAAATATAAAACTATGAAAGTACAAATAACACAACAGCCGTATGATGCAAGTCAATGCTCGCTTATAAATGAATATTGCGAGATGAAAAAAAAAAAACGCGCAAAATTCAAACGCCTATCAAACATTAATAAACACACAGTACAAAAACCAACCTGCACTGTGTAATCCATAGCATTGTGGCTCATATTTAAAGAAAAGAATCCTAGTAGATCAACAAATTGTGAAGCTTTGCGACCGTACGTAGGTAATAATGGCCATAGTTTCCAAAGCAATTCTAATAGTGCTTCTTTTTGTGGTAATTTTGAATTTTTATACAAAGATAAAATTAAACTGTGTGCCTGCCACCTTAAAGTTGTGTGGTTTGTCTCTAATATAAAAGTGCGAATAAATCTTGCAAGTATATCTTTGGAAACATGTTGATTAATTTGTTCGACTAATGTAATACAACTAGATTCTTCAAACGCAGCTTCTGCAACAGAGTCATCTGATTTCTCTCGTTCTTTTCTTGCAGGTTTGGCCTCAGGTTTTTTCGTATTGGTTTGCAATACAATAGCGCAGTTTAACAATTGCAATATTGTTGGAGCTACACCTAGAAGTAATTACATGGAATTAAAAAATTAAATAAAGATTATCAGTGGCATTCATGTGATGAGAAATTAGTGTGTTAATAGTTAAATAAAAAAATTAGAAACCTTCATTCTTCATAGAATTCATATTAATAATGTTATACACCACCCATTGGTAGCGACCTAGAAAATCAAAAAAGCCGCATTAAAAACAGAATGTGAAGCTAAATTGCCCGTAACCTCTGCTATTTAATAATGATCATATATAATTACCTTCATCCAAAATGCAACTGACTTGAAAGAGGAAAGGTAGCATGTCCACGTGGCATATACAGAACTTTTGCCAATTTCCGACTCGGCTAGTCGCAATTTCCAAGCATGCCTTTAGGTGTTCAACCATTTCTACCAAAGTGTCGTATGGTAAAGACATTACGTGCTGATTTTGTTGTGTGGGATCAAAGCCACCTTTTACGCAACATATTCTTACAGCCTATAAAAAATTGCATTATTTACAACTTAATATGTTATTAATAAATTTTACCTTCATATGAGCATTTAATGCGTGGATATCTCGAAGTTGTCTATATTTATCTTTACTTCCACATATGAATAGTAACAATTTGCGTACCAAACGTCGAATGAATTGCACATGCGTAAACATCATATATTCACATAAATATTTGAACCATGTCGTTTCAAAAGCTGTGCCTATTGGTTCTACAACTTCAGAATGTTTATGAACTTGATAAGGTAATCGAAGTGCCATTTCTGAGAGTAGCTGTGGGTATATGTGGAATATATCTGATGCATATCCTAAAAAATCTCCTAATAAATACACACAAATTAGTTAAAAAATAATAATATTCTGCATGCCCCTCATGAAAAATATATTATCTAAAATATGAAAAATATATGTAATTGTTACTTCTACATTAATTTTGACATACAAAAATATCGAGGGTATCAATCTTCGACAATTATTATTACATTTCTCCGACTTGAGACCCTTGATATGAATTATTCTAACTAAATCAATCAAAAACAATTACCATGTATTCATTAAATAGTTGAATAAGACTAGGCCATGTCGATGATTTAATAGAAATGTCACATTTAAAAGTTTTTAGGGAGGTATTTTATAGTCCAAGAGCCTGCAGCAAAACATGCTGGGAACAAATGAAATTCTTTGACAGTGATAATTACCTCAGAAAGGTTCTTGCAACCAATATTTTATAGTGGCTATATGGCCTACAACGCAGCGTTTAGCTGGAAAATAGGAAAAATCTGAAATTGCGCTTTCCATAAGGAATGGAGTTTTTAAATTAAAAAGATTAAAAAAATATAAGTCAAAGAATTTTATTTTACAGCTAATTGAAAACAAATATTTTTAATTTAAAAAAACATAATATACCTAACAATTTTCTCCAAATAGCAATAATAAAAAATTATTTGACTTATATTTTTATAATCTTGTCAATTATGTTTAATTTTTTAATTTAAGAATTACATTCTTTATGGAAAGCCCTATTTCAGATTTTTTCTATTTTCCAGCTAAACGCTGCGTTATGGACAATATAAAATATTTGATATAAGAACCATTCTGAGAGAATTATCACTGTCAAAGAATTTCATTCGTTCCCAGTATTTTTTTTCTACTGGATCTTGGAATAATATGAGCTCAGAGACAAAATAGCATAAGTCATGAAACATTTTACACAAAATAATAAAACATCAAATAATGTATTATACCGGGTATTCAAAAAGTTCCGGGACTGTCAAATATCTCAAGAAATACACAAAAAACTCGTGTTTCATATTTTTCAAAAATCTATCTAATCACACCAAACACGACCCCCCACCCCCAACCACTGAGGGTGTGGCGGGGGGCAACTTTGAAATCTTCAATGAGAACCCCAGTATTTTATTGCAGATTAGGATTCTACGACTAAAATTATGTAACTTTTATTCAAAACATTTTTTTCGTTTCATGATAGATGGTGCTTTAGAGCAATTTTTCAGAAAAACTTATTAAGGGTAAAATAATCGGCTATTTAATTGTAATACATGTGTCAAGTTATAAAGAAATATTGAGCCGTTTTTGAGATACGTATGATAAAGTCATGTGGTCAAATTTTGTTTTACGCAATCTATCATGGAATCAAAAGAAATGTTTCGAATAAAAGATACATAATTTTAGTCGTAGAATCCGAATATGCAATAAAAAACTGGGGTTGTCATTGAAGATTTCAAAGTTGCTCCCCGCGCCCCACAGTCAGGTAAGGGGGTGGGGTCATGTTTGGAGTCATTAGATTGGTTTTTTGAAAAATATGAAACATGTGTTTCTTTGTTTGTTGATTCGATGTGTATTTTTGAACACTTGGTATATAGATCATATAAAAATCTCTTCTAACTGATTTTTTTACTGCAAGTTTTATTTATGAGATATTGAATGCAGAAGTCGATCCCCTTGTAAAATAGCTTATACCACACCACTTTACCTCCGAACAGTTCGTATGAGAAAATGATTTTATTATTGATATAAATTCTGCGTCTGCAGAGTGTCAAGTTCAAATTTGTGAAAAGTATTAACAACCTAAAATTTTGATTTCCAAGAATTGACAATTTTGGACTTTGACTCTATGTCCTGCAGACACAGAATTTATATTTTCATGATATATGTTCTGATTCAGCTACTTATTGAACACTCGATCTTATCTTAGCAGTGTACTGTGCAGATCAGTGTGGTTAAATTGGGCAGTTTATCATAAATTGGGTGATTTTGATAATTGTTTTACAGTACTTTCACTTGATTGTGTTCTTCATCAAACTGTTTCTGATTAATCTCTTGATAAACAAATAAAATTTTAAAAATATGTACGGCAATCAACCATAATCCATTCATATTTAGTTTAATGTTTTCAGAAATTCTTCAATCATTTTCTAAAAATATTAAAATACCTTGAAATTTTATTTAATTTCTTAAAATCTTTAAAAGAAAATCAATAATTTTTAAACTTTAAAAAATATATATCTGAAAATATCAATGCATTTTGATCATAAATTGTGATTATAAGATTTAAAAAAATATATATTTTTTCAATAAATTTTTATTGAAAAAAATGTGAAGTTATTTTGAATAATTTTTCAATCTCAACTTTTTTTGAAAATTATACAAAAAATAACAATTAAGTTTCAGAAATTTTAAAAAAAATTCCACAAAGGCAAATAAAAAAATAAACTAATTACAAAATTTAAAAAAAAAAAAAAATAAACATTTTTATGAAAATTTTACAAGAAATCGAGCAATTTCAAAAAATATCCAAAAAATATTTAAAAAAGAAAACGAATATTCTTTATAGAAAAAAAAAACAAACATTTAGGCAATTATGAAGAAAAGATGGGGATTTTTGATAATCATATATATTTTTTTTAATCCATAAATCAAGGATTTTCAAAAACATTTAAAAAATTTAAAGAAAAATTAGAATTAAATATTGAAAAAATCATGCGACTGAAAAATATTTTCAGGAATTCTAAATTTTTTTTTTTTTTTCATAAAGATTCTAAGAATTTATTGTAAAAAATATTAAAGAAAAAATTTTTTTTTTTAGGAATTTTTATTTTGAAATTGAAAATTTAAAAAATAAATTATAAAAAAAAACTGACTTAAGAAACTGAAAAATGTCTATAATATTGTTGTAAGATTTACAAAACTCTCAGTTCTGAATATTTTTTAAGAAAATTAAATTCTTGGAAAATTTTAATTTCAATTTTGGTACCATGCGATCTATTTAGTTGTGCTTTAGGGCGCTTTATCAGTGATGAATTTATGCCATAACTGTCTGAAATCTGAATTCGCTGATGCAGATAGCTATGTATTACTATTGATGGGCAATATTTCACATCGCTTATTCGTTTGAAAGTCGTGAATCGGAATGTCGTGATCACATCATTGTTTTCAATCACTGCCACCAAAAAATCATGGGAGCAGTTCAGTGTGATTACAAAATCATGATATCGCTCATCACTATGTATTACTGAATATTCTAGGTTTGCATTACTAGAATTAAATTATTTTTAGCTAGAAATAAAATGAATAGAAACAGTGATTTGAACATCTTAAGAATGATTTTCTTGGTTTACCACTTATCATTTAGGCTTTATCAAGTTATCCAATATAAACAATCAAATCAGATGATGAAATGTTTAATCAAGTAAACAAATTTACATATCCTAAATCTAAAATAGAGTTCTAAGAAAGTTGTAACTTTAATTGTAAAAAAGATCTTATATTTAATTTTGATTTTGTAGAAGTCATTTTCTTCAGGAAACATGTAAAAATTACATTCAATAAATCTTATAATTAAAATTGTCTGTATATTCTGTTCATAAACATTTTAAAATAAATTAAGAACATACCTTTAACAAATTGTCGCAAGAAAAATGGTGACATATCCGGTGGACTCTGATGTAAGTGATCCTTCAATAAATTCCCACCAATTGGAGTAGTAGATTCTTCTTGTGATGTTTCTTTCCAATAATCTAGCAAGGCTTGCAATAATTTTAAACAGTAAGTTATAAAATCTGCCTTATATAACACCGTAGCCGTAGCAGATGCGACAAATGAACTGTTATCCCCAGGAACTTGTTTTGTTGTAGTCGTCGATTTCCACCGTGTCATCAAAACACTTAATAATCGCATTATAACAAGTTGCACTTCACGTTGATTGCTACGTTCACATATGTTTTCGAGATTGGGTTTGCTAATTTGCAATTCTATTACGACAGAATTAAGTAACGCATTGAGGCAATTTTTGTCACGTTCAGAATGACCATCTAGATCGCTGGTAAGTTGCAATATGACCTGTCAAAAAATTAATAAACCTTCGGTATAGAATTTTACAAATTATTTTCAAAATACGCACCTGAAAGAATGGTATGGCACGTACACCAGTAATGTTTCTTAATTTTGGTAAATACTCAATTAAGCGTTCCAAAAGCTGCAATCGCAGTACATGAAGGCGGCTACTGTTTTCAGATTCGGGTTCTGCATCAGTTTCTGGATTATTTTCAGTTTCTGTTCCCTACAAATATTTTATTATTTGATCTTCTTTTATTGTTTTATTTTATATTATTATATATTTATATATGTAATGTAGGCAAATAGTTATTTCTATTTAGGCCAATAGCAATTATCTCTTCTATCTATTACGGATTATTGTCAAATGGGGGGTAGGCCAAGATAAGAGTAGAATATGGCCTGCAGTAGAGTTCGTATATATTCGAATCGCAAAACTGCAGTTTTCAGTATTAACTGCAAAGGACCCCGCACACAATAAATGGGATTTTTGCCTCCAGTCAAATTCAATCGAACCCATGTAAATATGTTCTTCTCAATCTCGTGAACAAATGTTCAAATGCAACCTAGGTCTGAAAAGGTTGTCGAAAAAAATAAATTGTTGTTTTTCAAATAAAATTTCATTTAATTTCCATCAAATTTTATTGATTTTTAAGACATATTTTTTTAAATCATAGTGAATTGATTTAATTTTATTAAAAATAAATTAAAATGTAATAATTTAGATACTTCACAAACTAGTTAAAAAGGTTTAGCCAAGTGATAGATGAATGATATTTAATTGAATTTTAATGAATTCATTGAATCCTATTGAAATTTCATTAAATTATAGTTCGATTTTATTGAAATTTTGTTTAATTTGGTGGTATTTGTAGAAGTGTTATTGATTTTCTTAAAATTTCATTAAATTTTAATGAATTTCATTAGAAATCATTTAGAATTGTTGAAATGTAATTAAATATTATTAAAATTTACTTTTATTAAGAGTGTATTGAATTTCATTTAGTGAGTTTTATTGAATTTGTTTTGTTTTCAATGAAATTTCAGCAAAATTGAAAAATATTGCTATTAAATTTCAATAAAAGTTAATTATTTTTGAACAAATTCAATAAATTACATTATTTGGATTTTAATGCCATTTGTTTTCTGGCATATGAAAGTTTGAATATTTGAATTATAATTAACGAAGAATTCCTAGTATAAATTAAATTTTATGCGTTAAAAATTAATTACTCATGTATCCAATGAGTCGTTTCACAATAATCTGTAATAAACATAATTGCTATTTGCCTAAAAAGAATTCTGATAAATAGTATTTACCTAGCCAAATTTATAAGCCTAGCAAATAGAAATTAAAGAATATTGAAAACTATTAGCCCAGGCATATAGTATTTGCCTAGGCATTTTACATTACATTACATTTTAAAATAAATAAATTATGTGCTTCATAAAAAAAAAACTATGTTTATTTACTTGATTTTGTGGTAAAACTGACGATGATGATTCAGTTTTAGAAACAATGTTTATAGCATCCTGCATGTTGTCACCATAGGTTGAGCTACGTCCAGAAACATTGTGTTCACCAGTTATGCTTTCAACTCCACTACCTCCACTTTCTGAGCCAGCACTTCCGCCCTTAAAATTATATATATATATCGCATTTCTTTTATGTTAAAAGACAAATCCTACGCTACTACATGATAAAATGTAGCAACGAACAACATAAAACATTGGAAAATGGTGCGATAAAAAGTTAGTAGGTTTAAATGAATTGATGAAAACAAAAAATTAAAAACTTACCTGCTCAGCTGGCGACGTTCGTAGAGTTGAACCATCTGTTGCTGCTGTACTTCCTTCATCATCGGAACCAGCGGCAGAGGCTGTAGTATCACTAAAGTGTCCGCCTTCTTGAACTTGAAGAGGTCCCTGTACATCTTGTGGCAGAACTGGAGGATTTGCAACTAAGGCCTATAAAAAAATTATTTAACAATAATTTCATTAAATGACATCAAGGGAGGCGAGGGTTATGACGATCAATTGATGGGAAGCAGAAATTGAGAAAAACCTTAGCAAAGCCGCTAACACACAGATACCAGATATATGTTACGGACAAAGACGATAATCCATCCGGCCAATGACGTTTTATTGGCCGGTCAACGAAGTTAATACCCAACCAAGTTGGACATTATCTATAATGACCGGGCGATATCGTCGTTGCCCGTTAGACAGCGGCCACTACCGGTCTGTGATAATAAAATAAAATGTTAGGTTAGAGCGTAGTTCAATGCGATGTTGTCACGTTTACAAATATAGTAATATCCCCTCTGCATGCAAATCCACCAACTCCGCTGCTCCGAGTCGATGTAGCACAAAAAAATTTACCCCTGCGCATTCATCCATCACCCCCGCCTACACCAGTTCATATTTGCTGGAGAAGCGCAGGGGTGGTGGATGCATGCGCAGGGGGATATTTTGTATTTTTATGTTTTTACATAATAATTGCAAAGTCCATACATCATCATAATGTCTCATATTACAGTAGAGACGGAAGTTTGTTAAATGAGACCGAAGGTAGTAAAAGGATGTAATGACACGTGTGACGTAAACAAAATTATCTGCCAACAGAAATATATAATATATAATTTTTTTTTTACCCATTTTCGACTTTTTGAACGATTTTCAAATTTTTGCTTAAGTCGAATTTTTAAATTTTTTTTATAATCTATAATTTTATTTGCTAACATAACATAACATAACATATAATACATGATATATCGTTGGTTTAGAGGTAAAACCAAATATGTACTATAAGATGATAATACGTCCAACTCTTGACTTTTCCCATACATTTCGAAGTCAACAAGGAAATCACGCCATCTGTTGGCCCAGGATGAAAATTTGTCATACGTAAAATCAAATTTCAGAAATAGATTTTTACGAATCTTTTCTCTATGGTAGACAGTATTTTTTTTAGATTTCACGTTGAATTTAAAGAGACACTTTTGCAGAATTTATAAATGCCGTGATTGGCTTGTGAACATCACCGCTTCATGTTGATATTTCATGACTATGTGCTGCGCGAAATATAAAATTCCT
>JARJED010311468.1:0-13957 GCA_030264515.1 Sepedophilus sp. GC000190 | reverse complement strand
TTGCAATGCTAACTTAATGAGTAATAATGCATGATGGCCGTATATTTAATAATTATTATTATGGACATAGCTATATTCATACACATATTGTTTAAGCTTGCGCTATTTGATTTAAAGAAGCGTAAAAAGTTCTTATCTGCAGAAAATTCAAAGTTAATTTCTCGCCTCATTAAAATATATTACTTTGAATGAATAAAGCAAACACTTTACGTTCTACGTAGATAAAAGGGCAAAATCTACTTAACAAAATTGCATAATGTTGCAAATCTAAGTTGTATTATATACAAAATTTACATAAAACAAACCCCATTTATTAGATAATTAACGGTTGCTGCTATAAAAAATAATAATGGTACATTAAAATTAATAGGCGACTATAAACATAATTATAGCGGATGCAGACTTAAAATGGATAAATTTCAATGGAGTAATTAATTCTTTTACTTCGTCTGCCCCGTGATATGTGCACAATAATTAATGCGTGCAACTATTACACGCACGAATTACATGATTCTAATAATTCCTCCTTGCATATTACGTGGAGAACATACGTAATGCACGACCGTAATGCGACTTCTTAGAAAACTTACTTTAGAAAATTACAGGTTGCCCGGCGCTTTTTTATCATTAAGCCTCTTTATTTTCAGTAAATGTGACGTTTTAATTCCTTCGGCAAAATTGATTCTAATTTCGAACCGAAAACATGTAATTTTGATTGCAATTGTGGCATATTAATGCGTCAACGTATAATTCCGTAATTACATTGTGATCTTTTCATTCTTTTTAACATTTACAATAATATAAATGCTTGCTGGAACAAAATATTTGTAAAAATAAATGAGATGCATTTCCAATGAAGTAATCGTTCCGCTGGCGAGAATGAAAATATCGTTATGCAACAGAAATTCATTGTTAAGCGATAAGGTGTGCATGCACGTGATTTAACAGACGTAAATTTAGTCGCACGAAGTAAACTCTGATTAGACAAGAAGTTATCATCGCCGCCGTATAGACGGATCGAAATGTGTTTGGGTATTTTAATTGAATTAGCCTGAAGCGGCGCCTTCAATCGTAATTAACAAACTTGGTATTGAGTTAATTAAGGCAATACCCGTCGAATCTAGTTATTAAAAGCATATCTATCCCCTTTATGTATTAATTACCCACCAGCCGGATATTGTTCAATTGAATTAAGCCAACTTTCAGGTCTCAATGGCCTCCGTGATTAGTTTCGCCAAAGTTTCAATACCACACGCTTTTCAGTCATGAATATTGCGCCCCTCTTCTTCATGTAGCTTTTTGTGATTCGTTTTACTCTGCCGCAGACAATATTGATTTGAAATGTGTTTTTTTAATATTTTATCTATGATAGTTTTTAAATATTTTAAACCAATATGTCATAAATGATTATGGAGTAACTAATAGAAGATAAAGCAAATAAATTATAGAATACATTATTGCATATCAAATCTTTCACAATGCCATCTATGTACATTAATATTAGTGTCCCTCCAGGCTTCATGTTACTTTCAGCAATCTTAGAATTCTCGATTTTCTAAATATTACTTTATTGTAACATCATACTAAAATGTTGATCATAATGATTAAATTATCAAAAATAATGTATTTTCGCTATTAAAACTTTAAAGATTAAATTTAGCACATCTAACGCCGCAAACATATAAGAAAAGTTTAATTTTTTCTTCCATCAAACGAATGTAGCACAATTCGATTAAGGCAATCCCGATAAAAATGAGACCCCTCCGTTACTTGTTTGGCGGATGAATTTAAAAAGTCGTAACTAGTGTTTTAAAAGTTTCCGAGCGACATTTTAACAAATTACACTTTCGTTTCTTTTCATTTCTTTTTAAAGGGACCCGCTCAAGTAGATAGATTAGGCGTGTACAAAGCTAAAAAAAGTTTAAAGCTTTTAAAGATGTAACTCGATAAAACGAATTTAACATTTCAAAAAGATTTTTTCCTGCCGTTCCACTCATTCCCGATGCATTTATTAGGATTAATTTTGACGCAGAGCAGAGCGCGCCCTTTTTCCCGATAATGAAAAGCCGAAAAAAAAGGGAAATTCGAAAATGGATTGAGTTACGCGCGGAGGCGATTGTCGCGCCGCGCCGTTTCGACAGGGCGGGGGTGTGATGTTTTCCATTTATTACTTTCTTTTCCTTCTGCGCAATGTTAATTTTTCGGATTTTATAAAGCAGAAACTCGTCCGGATTATTTTCCCCGAATATAAGTCCTAATGTAGTCGGCGTTAATGTTTCTAGCTGATGGTTATAATGTCGAGCATTACATAGATTTTCCCGGCTGCGGAAACTTTTATGCATGGACCATAAACCCAATGAATGGTAATAGCATTATCTATACCCTACTTCCTATAATAATAAAATCCTTCCCAACCCGCGGTGATTCATTGTCCTCCATTTACAGTTCTTTTATGCACTCCACCATCCCTATTTGCTAACTCCGACCAAAATCAAACTTCAAATTATATACACATTTCTATTTCTAGATTTATTATTCTAGTTTACGTACTGTATGTAATTTATAAAATAAGTGATAAAATTATTTTCTCCAGACTTTGCTCAATACTGTTCATAAAGAAATGCCTTTACTAATTTATTAATTACATAGTAATGAAGTATTTAAAGTATTCTCTGTTATTTAATTAAAATAAAACTATCTTTGTATTTTATAATTTGTCCCGCATCCCAAGAAGTTTTAATAAAGTCCCGCTTTTTGAAAAGAATATGCTTTTAGTGAGTTTGCAGCAAAAATTAAAATATACGCATAAACATAAACCTACACGCTAAAAAACATAATTCTTGGACTTCGACAAACAAATGGTTAGATATATTTTTTCATTTTAAGTCTAACAATATTCCATATTTATATATATAAAATATAAAAAAAACCTTTGTTTTTGCGAAAATTAATCAATCTTGATAAACAACTACTCCTAAAAGTTGTTTATCAAGATTGATTAATTTTCGCAAAAACAAAGGGTTTTTTATATTTTATATATATTTCAAAGAGCTACGCTATAATGTGTTATCGTGGAAAAAGAGGTTGTGGAAGTCCAAAAGTAATTCTATCTCCAAGAAACAAAACTTGTGGCGTGGCGCACGACCTTTTGACTAAGGTAATACATTACATTGCAACTACCTCTTCAAAATAAAAACATCTGGTGTGGTGCACCTTCTCCTCTCTAAGATAAAGCATTGTACTGTAGTCTATTTTTCAAAATAGCGACTTGAGGGAAGATGCTCGCCCTCCAGTCCAAAATAATATTTGAAGGGAAAAGCGCAACGCCTCAAGCTGCTATCATGCTTTACTAGATGGCGCAATGCATGCTAGAATCCGAGCTAATCACGAGCTAGTGTTATATAGCGTCGGAATATATCTGCTTAATCTCGCAAATATCGTCTTTACTGAGCTGACGAGGATATAGGATATTAAATTTGAAACAGCAGCTGTCCACAGCATTGGTAAAATTAAGCAGATGTTTTAACTGTATTAAATATTGTTATCATGAATTTGAAGCTACGGCTGAGTTCGTTATCTTAGAAAGGAGAGGATGCTCCACGCCACAAATAGTTATCTTAGAGAGAGTTACACAATGTGTTATCTAAAATAAAAAAGGAGGCGCCACGCCACAAGTAATTATCTTGAAGACTATAATGTGTTATATTGTTAAGGAAAGATTGCGCGACGCTTAAAGTTTTTATAACTTGTGACGTAAAGCATACTCCTCTAAAATAACGAATTGTATAGTAGTTATATCTCCAAGGTAACAAAATTTGTCTCGAGGCGCACCTCCTCCTTACCAAGATAACACAAGAAGAAAGGGTGTACTACGTTACAAATAGTTATCTTGAAGAGAGTTACACCACAATGTGTATCTTGAAAAGGACGGGGTGCGTCACACCATGATAACTTATCTTAGAGAGGGAGTTACACTATAATATGTTATCTTGGAATGGAGGGGTGGGTTGCATTACAAAAAATCTTAGAAAGATGGAGTTATGCCACGACACAAGCTGTTATCTTGGAGATAAAACTATAACACAATTCGTCATCTTATGAAGAAGGTAGACATTTGGGATAACAATGTTAAAAATAATTTTTGCCAGTTTTGACTGTTGAAATGTTATTTCTTTCTTTGAAATCCCAGTTGTGGCAATTGAAATGGCATTTGTTTTATTGTAGCGTCATTTTTAACACTTGATATGTAATAGTGAAATGTCCCTTATGATTGTTAAAATGTCATTTTATATATAGTTGCCGAATTCAAGTCTTATCTTTCGATTAATTGAAATGTTATTTGTTATCGTGTAATGTCATTTTTGGTCATTTAAATCCAATTTCATTTATAGAAAACATAGTTTTGACAATAGAAGCGTCATTTGATTCATAATAGTGTCACTATTGACAATTGAAATGCTATTTGTTTCATTGTAATGTAATTTTTGTCACTTGGATTTTATTTGCATTATTGTAATGTCTTCTGAGACCGGTTAAAGTACAAAATCTTATTTTGGCGATTAATTTTTTGAAATCCTAGTTTTGACAATTGAAAATTTGCGAGCGGCCATCAGTGGCTAGAGAGGTGGATTTATGCCATTCAGCGACATAAATCGTAAGTTCGAATCGCCATCTACCCTATTATGTCATTCGTTTTGGGTATTAACCACCCTTTCATCAAGAATTCTAGCTTGCGATTGATGAGAGTACCAAGAAGCCCGCGAGCATAGTAACACTAGTGCCCATAGATGCGAGACACGAATAAAAAGAAAGAAGTCCTTTTAAGATAACATGTGGTGTAACTCTCTCTCCCAAGATAACTTTTTATGGCTTCATGATAACAGCTTGTGGCATGGCGCATCTTCACCTTTCAAAGATTATTTTGGACCGGAGGGGTAGGGTCACGGCCCAGGTTGCTATTTTGAAAAAGAGGACACAGTACAATGCATCATTTTAGGAAGGAGGAGGTGCATGCCATATGTTTTTATTTTGAAAAGGCAGTTGCAGTATAATGTATTATCTTAATCAAGAGGCAGTGCGACACGCTACTAGTTTTGTTTTCTTGTAGATATAATTACTTTTGGTGATGCGTTTCGAAGATAGCACATTGTAGTGTAGTTTTTTCTTTATAATTATTTGTGACGTGACCCCTTCCTGTTCAAGATAACACATTGTAGTGTAACTTTCTCTCCATGATAAATATTTGTGGCAATTTAACCTTTCAAAGATTATTTTGGACAGGAGATGATGCGTCACGCTTTTTGTTTCATTGTAGTATCATTTTTCTTAGTAAATATCTCATTAAATTTTATAAACATATTTTTTTTTGTAATTTGTAAACAATATTTTGAAATCTAAAACCACAAAAACAAATAATCGACCATTATCTCACCTCTCTCGAAGCTTCGATCTAATCTTGTTTCCGCGAAACATAAACCGAACAAAAACTTCTCGAGTTTTATCAAAGCGTCGCATTCTCGACATGCACATTATTTATAGCGAAAGCTCTCGTCTCCTCTCCACTCCTGATAAGAACCCCAACTAAAGACGAACGCTCTTTAAACAGAAAAGAAGGACAACAAAAATAAAATACCTTATCTTCAGTAATAAATAATTTAATATTCAATTAATTTCCTATGATAATAATAAATACAATTTTTCTAATGCGCTTATGATTCTTCACATTTCTGGTTTTTTACAATAATCGCTTTCATAAATAACACATAAAAGAGACGTTACAATTTCTTTCGCGCCCTCCCATTGTTAATCGCAATTTCACAACGAATTTCATAATTACATATATTTTATACAGCGAGAGAAAGAAGTAGTAAATATCGCGACACGCACATTTTGTTTGACCGCTCCCCCGAAGAGATATATAGGTACATATATATTTTAAAAAATTTAATTTAATTTGTACAAAAATATATGTATTTTATTGATTAATTTATATATATATAACTAGAAGCACTAAAATTGGGGGGTGGTGTTGTACGAATGCGTGTTGCGATTAAGAGTTTGCGCCCACTAGCACCTGCGAATTCAAATTAGAATATGATTATTATGTGTGATTTACGTATGTCGAATTTACGTAAGTCCGGCTTTACGTATGTCGAATTTGGGTAAGTCCGGATTTATGTAAGTCGAAATTTTTTACTGTTTTGAATATTTTTGAATGAACTTCAGACTACAGCGCCTAATATAGGCGGCATGATTTAGAATCAGGTTGACTTTTCTATTTTTTTAGTCGTAAATTTATATTTTCATTCCGTACTCCAAAAAAATTCATAACAGCAATAACTTTAAGCATAGTTGCAATATATTACTATGATTAATAAGGTTTAAAATATCAGCACTAATTTTTAATTGAACGTAACTTTGTAAAAAAGACATATGGTGGGATATGGTTTATCATATTTATCATATTTTTCATATAGCCATTTTTGTTTACAAAGTGAGGTTTAATTTCTTCATTAACACTCAATTATCAGATCGATTGCTCATGGCATGTATAGCTACCGCAAAATAAGTTGTGCAGTCTGAGAAATGACAGCCCCTATGGCTGACAATTGATTGTTTCTGCCCAGACTGCTCAACTTACGTTGCGACAATTATAAAGCCGACTTAGTGGATAGTAATACCCGTCAAGTGTTAAGATTTGTTTACTTATTATTATTCTCCTTATTGTTTAGTTATCGAGGTATTGTTTTTACCTTT
Organism: Sepedophilus sp. GC000190; assembly: GCA_030264515.1. NCBI lineage: Eukaryota > Metazoa > Arthropoda > Insecta > Coleoptera > Staphylinidae > Sepedophilus > Sepedophilus sp. GC000190. The sequence goes on along the minus strand of JARJED010311468.1, from coordinate 7,201 downwards.
ATGACCTTTATAATATTAATGTTTATGAATGATGATGGCTCCTTTTTATTCTGGAGATGCTGCCTTATTATATATTAAATAATACTGATATTTACATTGCTGCCGGCAGGGGATTTTTTTCTTGGGGCACAAACTCTTATTTTTTTTATATTACAAACTTTCAAAGAACAATCATGGTGGTATGCATTACACCTACGCCGTTTAGCTGTCGGCATATCTTATCTCATGTACAATTTCTAATAACGTATTTATAAAAAAATAAATAATGTGATGTTACTTGCAATTAGCATTTAAACATTGCTTTCTGTATTGTCTTTAATTAAAACGGTTTCGTTTTTGTTGGTCTCGTCAGTGTGATTGAAGAATGTGGTTTTTATATATATCAATACCACGAAACAGTTAGTATTTTAATTTAATTATTGGATATAGTTGGCTCACAAGAAAACTGTTTCGTGTTATTAAAACTCGTCAGCACGATTTATAATGTATTTAGCTAAACTTAATAGTACGGCATTCATTGAAAAAATAGCTGTTTAATATTGTTCAGCTTAATTTGGTATGAAGTGCTATAAGTCGGTCCCAACCGCTTACCATCAAAATTATTTTTAAAATTAAAAAAAATATTTTTGAAAACAAAAATAAAATGCAAAACACATATTTTCGGGATCCCCATAAATTATAAATATTTAAAAAAAATAAACAAATTATTGATTTAAGTGCCAGAGCATGACGTATCTTGAGCTGACCAATCCCACCATTATTTAGTGATAAAGTTGAAAAATAAAAAAGTTATAAATAGAACTTGTGGAACAAAATATTCTCATTTAGAGCTCTTTTGTCTCGTCCGCATGATTTTTAGAAATGATATTTCCTATAAATGGCTCTGATAAGACCATGAGCATGAAACAGGTGTATATTACGCGCAAAATGATTTTTTTTATTCAATATATTTTAATATTTTGAAAATTTGATTTGATTTTGAAGAAAATGGAACTGATTTAAAAAATTTTGCTTTCAAAAGCTATTTTTTCTGCAATAAAAAAAATGAATCTATATATCATTCACAATCAAGATATACAGGAAGTTAGGTGTTGATGTCAAAATTAAGGTTTGTAATTGCTTAACTCGTTCATCAAATTTCCGGTACATCTTAGTTTTGAATATAGTATAGGATATTTGCTGATTAAACAGACGGAATGGTTTTTATTTTCTTTGCAATAAAAAATATTTGGTCCCGACATTAAATAGTGATTTTATGTATTCTCTTATTACAAGAAGTAATTTTTTTGCTTAAGGCCTAGAATACAGGGCAGTCGATAGGTTGAGCGGGTTCTGGCTCACATTTCAATGTAAAATTCCCGTAAGACGTCACTCGCGTACAGCTACTACGTATCTCGCATTCTGAATCTTCGTGTTCGAGACCTTAATAAATTTCACTATTGGGTAGCTTAACCAAATTTGTTACTTCTGTGTATATAGTGTTTGTAATTTAGAAAAAAAAAAAGTCAAGCTGCGTTTACACAAAATATAATTTTGTTAAGGTTAGTTTACGCAACAAGCATGACTATTTTTTAAGACTGGTTTTTGTTTCGGAAAGCAATGTTTAAATGCTGGTATTTGATGGTGTATATATATAAATAATTCTTTTTTGATCGAGTCAAGGGGGGTGGCATTTTCAACGAATAGAAATTGCCATTAACAAAAGTGGGTGATAATATAAATATGGTAATAAATTTGTTATCCTATCTAAGCTAGTAATAATGTAAGCCGATGGTTCCTTACATCTCGGATGTAGACTTCGCAACGAAGAAATACTAACGCGGCCTTTAAATTAGGCGCCCGGTATGTATAGGTACCGGCGGCGCCATCTTTGGTACCACTATAGAGAATACGGGTATTCCGATAGATACTGACTGACGGATTTCGGTAGGTCCAGTTGGGCGTGCGGGGGCGGTAGAAAGTTCACTTTGGGCGCCGCCGACGACCGTATGGCCTTGTGCACGGCTAGGCGAGCCAGGTGCTTCAAGCTCGGCGCCGTGTCCTCTTTAAGTAGGGGTTTGTCTAACTTGATCGCGGAGTACCACTTGCCCTTTGGGTCGACCCAAACGTGGGCGCCGTTCTTGGATGCGCGGGACTGTTCGACGTAATGTTCTATCAGTTCGACGACGCCGGGGAACAGGGGCATCGCGGCCTGTATGTGGACCTGCGCGTCCAGCCGGAAGTAGCCGCTAATGTAGTGTAGGCGCACTGAGGTTGGTCCGCGTTCTGTTTGAACGCTTAGCGAGTAGAGATAGCGTGGGTCGGAGGAGTCGCGCACTAGGAAGGTGCCCACTGGTTTGTCCTTTAGAAATTCCTGACTTTCCTGGTAGGTGATGCCCTCGTAGTACCAGCCGGAGAGGCGAAGAGCCCGAACGATTTCGGAGAGCCGTTGGAGGTCGTTCTCGGGGCGTGCTTCGATCTGAGGTGGTGGTATCGCTTGTAGCTGAACCAGTGGTGGCATGACGAAGACTATGGGGGCGCTGGGGGACACTTGCGGTGATGGGCAAGGGCTGATCGGAGCCAGGGATGTTACTAGGCCGCCGCCGCTCAGGCCGTGCAGGGAACGTCTCACGTTGCAGCATTGCACTGGCGGACAGCACGCGAACTGGTGCTGGCATTTCGGGCATACTGTGCTACAGCCTAACATTGCAGGGGCATGCCATGCCAAATTGCAACCTGAAACAACAAAGAAAAAATACTTTTAGTACAAAATCAAAATATTTTAACAAGTTATCATCATCATCATCATTAATGCAGTATATGACCTAACATCTAATATCGTCACAAGGACATAAGCTTTCAATTATTATTGTTACCATGAAGAGTTACAACTTTTACGTTCAAAAACATGTCGGTACCAACTGTTTTAATTCACTTTCGTAGGAATTTGAGCTTTAAATTAAAAAAATGCCATTCGCTCGTGCCTTTTAGCGGCAATCGAACCCGGTACCCGGTGTATGTATGAAGGCAAAGCACCTAACCACATACGCTACGTATTATATACTTTATATTGTAGTCAGTTGACATGGTCGTCTATCCGACCAAAAATAACTCAAAAATCGTAAAACATGACTAGGGCTCGGGGGAACAGAATTTCGACAAGGTTGTATAGCTGGCAGTTAAATAGTCCTTAAGTCTAAAGGGAGCATGCATATGCATGTGAGATCGCCAGCTCCATGTAAACAAAACCAAATATAAAGTTGCATATACTTTGAGTTGACTAGCTACACATACGGTGTACTTATAAGTTGGCTCATGCAGAAAATTTTCAGGATATATAAGTAGTCTATCATTTGAGTCGAAGAAACTTAAACGCGTTTGCCAAATTTTATTGAAATCCAATTAGGGGCATTACTCATCACGCGTCACATGACTAAGGTAGTGGATGTTTGTGTGGTCTTCTAATTATAAAAGCTTCTAAAGTTTCCACAGCAATAATAAAGCACTGAGGGTGAAAGCCAGTGTGTGCAATATGCAATTACGATCTTCACTCTTGACATGTCATATAACTATAGGTTTTGATAGGGTAGGGTAGTTATTCTAATAGTATAATCTAAGGGCTTTTAAAATTTTCAACAACAAAAAAGGTGATGATACTGATTGGAAGCACTGAATATGAAAGGCAGTGCATGTGACAGCCAGACGCTGATACGCTCCTCACTCTCGACGTATCACATGACTTCCATTTCATCTTTGATGTGAATATACTATAAATTTGTATAGGATAAGAATGTTCTAATACTATCATCTAAAAGCCTCTAAAGTTTTCGCAGCAACAAAAAGCAATAATAATGTCTAGTAACTATGAAGCAAAAAAACAGGCTTAACTCTATTCGTCATCAGCCTTTAGTTACTTTTTATTACAAATTATAAACACAGAGCGCACTTTTTTATTTAAAAATAATAAAACCTCGTTTAATGCATGTAATTAATTTAATCCTGCCGACAGGTATTTTTAATTACCACAATGCTCGCACGTCAAATGAAATAATAAAAAAAAAACTACAACTTCCAAGAACCAATTGGCTTCCATTTGAACAAGTAAATAATGGAAATGTATACAAAAAAAGGCACGACACGGGCGAGTTATTTTTACGTTCGCTCATTTACCGGGAGGTTTTCCCACCCCCGACCCCCGATATCCCACCCCGTTGTCGCAATAAATGAACAAAAATATTTCTTGATAATTTAATTAGTGCCCGGCCGGTTGGTTCCCGGAAACCGTTGCCTCTCCGCTTACTTTGCGCCGGACGGCCACTCTCGGTAGCTAATTAAATTTGTAATAATGTTGTGTCTGGCGTACCCTTGAGGGTTTTCGGAAAAAGCGTTGTTACAAGGAGATAGCGCGTGAAAGAACGAGAGAGACGAACAAACGGAGAAGTCTCGCACGGCAAGGTTTTTGTTTAATGCAGTTAGCACTTTTGTGTGTTCGTATGGCGTAATTTTTCACGGAAAAAGGCATGACGGAATCTTGTACGGACAAGAAAAAAAAAAGGAAAAGTGATGATTATAAAAATAGGATGAGAGGCTACAGTAGCGTATCGCACATTTAAATATTATTTGATTTTAAAACATTTTCACGTTTTGTACGAGTGGCTGCGTGTGCGTACGTGCGTATTTTGCATTAATTAAAATTATTTCTCTATTTTGCGCAACTATCAATTACATATTGCGTTAGACAAAATTAAAATGATACAATTAACATTTATAATGTCATTATTATCGTGGTGCGTTGCTTAGCATTAATCTATGCGCTCTGATTGGTTGAAAATCCAAGATGGCGAATTCTTGCGTGAGATCTGTCTTATGGAGATTTACATGCAATAAATGGCCCAGAATCAACAGCAATATCTACTGACGCAACTATGCACAGTAGCGCGATATCGAAATGCAATCATTGTTGTGGTGTGCTGCATGGTAATAATCCTGCGCTTTGAAAAGCCTAGATGGCGAATACTTGCTCTAGACGCAATTTCAACAAACAACGAAAGCTTACATTTTTATATTGAAATTTGTTGATGCGCATAAAGTTGTGCCATAGTTCTAAAAGATCGCTCAGAGTACACAACACAAAAATACATACTCTGACGTCTGACGTCGTTAGCCCTATTAATCCATTAGTTAAGAGTATGTCTGATCATAGTACACGAAAATAAATATTGTGCATATAAAAATAGTTCTGTCTATAAATTTTCTAGTGAAACGATATCAAAAATTCTTGATGGCCTTTTCATTCAATTTATTTAAAAAATTTACTCCTTGAACATAATGGCATGCTAATCGCGCATTTTGCCCGATGAATAATTCATGCCGCGACTATTAAAATCGCGAAGACCCTAATCGATAGTTCGTAGCAGTCTGCGTGTAGAATTTTAATAATAAATTTCATGAGGGATATGCAATAATGATAATGGAATGCCGTGCGGATTGAAAAGCGAGGGGGAAAAGAAATTCTAAAACTTGCTCGAAGTTTCGAACCCGTAATCTATGGCGTTCGGTAGTAGGAATGCCTTTTCACAACGCCATTTCCGCATGAATATGCATTTTAAATGCTTCGATGAAAAAGTTCGCCGGAATTGAATATTGCATTCCCGAGTTGCGGAGAAAAGTTTTCATTTCAAGTTTTGATCGAAGTTTTGATCGAAAGCGAATATGTCGGAATGTGTGTATTAAATTCGAATTGATTTGTTTGATAAGTAAGCGACAAAATGTAAGTAGTCTGCTTTAGAAAAAATGCTATTGGTTAAATATATGACATATCAGCGTTATTAATTTCAATTAATACAAAAATTAAAATTGCAATCGAATGCAAACCACAAATTAGCCGCAATCACTTCAAGAAATTATGAAAATCTAAACCATTACTTGTGTAATTTGCCGTTCGTGAAATTGCCTCATTACCATTTCAACTGCATTTTTTTTATTATGCAATTACAGAAACGAAAATTGGGAAATTATAAGCAAATGAATTACGTATTCACTTTTCTTCCACCTTCTTATTATTACTGTAAAAACCCTACGTATAATTGGTTGCATACTCGGCAATATTTAGGCCACCAACATTAGTCTGCGCATTTCTTATTCATCGCAGTGCAATTCCCTCGCTCTCCCACGGCGAAATTATAAAATTTCGAATCCATTAAATCGACAAATTATATACGGGACGGTAAAATCACCGCAAAAGAAAATTATATCGAAAAAGGCCCATTACACGCTTCTGCGAGCGCCATGCGGATGGAGGCACACACGGGTCCCCTCATTCATAAATTCTTGATATCCGATTGCAGTTTTCCTTACTTTTTTTTTTTTCGTTTGGAAATCATTTTTACGTCTCAATCGTTCGGGAAATCACCGTGTTTTTCCTCTCGCGCACGCCCATGCATTATTCAACGCTAATTGCACTGGGTTTTTGCACATACATATCGTTACAGTTACATGTGAAACGATTCGCGCGCACGCAAGCTGCATGTTAACACGTTCACTGCTTGTGTATATCTATCAAGCTTGAAGAAATAACTAGGATTCCTATATTCTTCACATCGAAACATATCGTTCAATTTGTAACTTGTACATTTGGTTGCATACGCTAAGAGTTATTGTAGTATCAATTTTCTTCTTCGCAAACTTCTCTCTATACATACTCAACGGTCTGAGAGTATGTGTGTAGTTACTTTCTACCGCAGTGAAGAAGTGCGGCCGAAATACTGTGGCACCATCTACATTTCGCCCGATAATACGATTTCAAATTCCAAAGTTTGTATAACTTGTAAAATATATTTTGATTGTGAGCCACCATTTTCGCACCTTTGATATAATCTACTATACATCGGTTATCCAATTTACTGAATTTGCGCCGCATGAATTTAATATAATGTTCCTATTAGTCAACGGGGTACACGCATCTAAACCGACAGCAAGTGGCAATAAACTGTTATATATAATTCTGCAGTGAAAGTGAGAGTGCCATGTATTTATTTACAAAACAGTATTTTTCAATACTTCGTCTACCTTGTTTCTAAAAACGGTAAGTATATTTTTAATTAATTATAATAGACTACTTAAAAAAGTATAACATCGATTATATTTACATATAATTCGCGTCACTTCTAGCCGCCTTTCTGCACGCGTATATTTTTTACAAATTATAGCCAACAAAATTTTC
>JARJED010310808.1:0-15217 GCA_030264515.1 Sepedophilus sp. GC000190 | reverse complement strand
GAATGTGCAAATTTGGCACTTTTCAGTTATGTACAGTAGCAACTTGAATGTTATCACTGCTAAAGTTACAAATTTACTTCGTGAGTCTAAACCCCTTTTATGCCCGATTTCTCATTCGCGAAAGTGTGGTTTTTACATTAGTTTCAATAGCACAAGAACGAACTAAAAACCTGTTTTCTCAAAACTATAAATTTGCACATTCGTGGTGTTGGCATTGTACCGACGTTATGTAGTACCTTTAATATACGATAGAGAGAAGCACGTTACCATTATAAAAATGTATAGGTATATATATATATAGTAGATAGAACATTATTGCTGGAAAAGTGATAAATTAAAGAAATCTAGATAGAGCACTCTGATTCTCAACCGACAACTAGCAGCTATTTTATTCGAATTTCAGTGTTGCCATTTTTTTAAGGTCATTTTTTTTTAAAGAATTCTAAAAAAACATTCAAGTGTTTTTAACCATTTTCAATATTTTTAGAAGAAGAACATTTTGTAGTCCTTGTCAATAAATGAGAGAAATCAGAAAAATATTTTTTCTACAAATTTTCGAGATTTCTAACATACCATGAAAATTTCACTAATTTTTGCAGGATTTTCACAAATTTTCATCAATAAGCTAAACAAAATCTTTTTAAATATTTTTGGGATCTTTCGAATATAATTTTTTATAAGTGATCGAAGAACCTAAAATTTGATTATTTTTTAAAAACATGCATGAACATTTTAAATGTTCTTACAATTTTTTTAAGAATCATTTGCAAAATCAGAATTTATCAACAATATTTAGATTTTTTTTAATTTAACATATTTTTCAAAAAAGAAAATCTGAAGAAATTGCGTCATGTTTTTTAAATGAATTTTACGATTATGTAAGAAAATTCAAAAAATTGTTAAAATGATTGAAGCATTTGTTTGATGTATCTAATTTTGTAAGATATTTTGAAAAATTATATCCGAATTTTTATGACTTACTAAACTTCACAGTTTTTTTTTTTAAATAAATCTTAAACACCATGAATCTTTAATCCTTTTCAAAAATATCTTTGTTTTTTTTCAAGAATAATGAAATACTCAGACATTTGCAATAGTTATAAAAACGCGAATATGTCGAGAATATTCACAATTAAAAAAAAACTATTTTTTTAAGAACAAAAATAATAATAAATTTTAAAAAGTTTTTGAACAAACTCTTAAAGTAATTTCACAAATTATAAGTTTTTTTGTACTTTCTATAAATTCTGAAGTATTTTGTGCGATTCAATGAGAAAATTTAAAAAATTGTCAAAATTCCTTTTTATGATTCATCTATGATTGTAAGATTTTTGATGGATTATTTTATTGTATTGTATTTTATTTGTATATCAGTGCTAAATATTTCTGACGATTTTATGAAAAAATTGTCAAAATTCTTTTTTCAAGATTCATCTTCTTTTGAAACATTTTGTATGTAAAATGATCGATTTTTAAGATTGTTTAAAGAATTTTCACTAAATATTAGGAATATTTTCAAAAATATTAAAACATCTCATAAATCTTAAACAAAAACATAATAATAATAATTTTAAAAAATTTCTTTTAGAGTTTCAAGGAATACCAAATATATTTCCAATAATGATAAAAGTATAAATAAATAATTTCCAGTTTTTGAAAAAAAAAAACATTTTCACATTTTTTTTTTTAAATAAAGAATGTTTAATTTGCAAAAATATAACAAAAACCGGATTTCTCGAAAATATATAGTTCTTAATAAAAGGAATTTTAAGTTTTTAACGTTTTTCGCTATTTTTTTAAGAAAAAATCATATAGGTGTATAACTTTTCTGAGAAATTTAAAAAGTTGTCGATCGATTCCTTGAAATTCAGAATATGCAACTATGACTTGCTTGTGAGTTTTTTTGAATTTAGAAAATTACAAATATTTGAATTATTTTAAAGGTTCATAAATTACAAATTTAAAAATTTTTCATTTGCAAATTTTACAAAGTTTATTCCAATAGTTACTTAAAATGAAGTTGATTTTCTTCTTTAATTTGAAAATTTATTATATTTTTCGCATATTTTTGAAAACAGGTGTTATAACTTACTTTGCAAACGGAATAAAGTTTATAATGTTTTTTCTTTGATAAATATAAGTTTCATTATTTTCTTATTTAATGAAAAACTTTTACCAGCATTAAAATGTTACTGATTATTTATTAATTCCTGCATTTTTGTACATGTCAATTTCATTACAATTTGATAAATGTTCGTTAAGTTTAATCATTTTTCCTTAACTTGTGATGAAACTTTAATTATTTTAATTTAATTAAATTAAATTCTTGCAAAATTTAGTTTATTTCATTTAACTTTGATATGATATTTCATTGGTTTTCATTGAATTTCTTTAACATCTTGCATGTTTTTATTAATTTGCATTACATTTTCTCGAAATTTCATTGAATTTCATTGAATTTCTACAGAATTTCTCTAATTTCTCATTAAAATTTGTCAGATTCGCTAATAATTTGTTAAAACTTCAAAAATGTTTAATTGATTTATTAGAACTACAATGGCATTACATTAAAATAATTAAGAAGTCTTAAGTTTGACGATGGAAATGATTCAAATTTCATTAGGTACTTTCTGATAAAATTTTCAAAGTTTTATAATATTTCCTTAAATTTTGGGAGCAGTTTGGTTATTATAATTGAATTTCATTAAATTTCATATATAATTTAATATAGTTTAATTATACAATTGTATTTATTTTCATTGAATTTCTTTAATTTATTGCAAAAATTGTTTTAAATTTTGTAAAAATTATTGAGTTATATCATTATAATGAATATTGATAATACTAGATTGAATTTCGATAAAATTATATTGAATTTTGTTAAAAAAAATATTGAATCATTTATCTTGATGTTCAATTTAAAGAATTTCGTCAAAACTGTAATTACTTTAATTGAATTATATTTTCGCAAAATGTAATCGAATTCATTGAATTTCATTGAATGTTTTTGAATTTCTTTAAAACATTATTAAATTTGGTGAAATTTCATTTAATTTTAATTATAAAATACTAATTTTAGAAATATGTCGCACAAATTCATGCAAAATTTAATTGTTTTAAACAAATTTCATTAAATAACTAAAATACATTATTTTTAATACTACTTCAGATTTTTATCAAAGTTTGCCTTATTGTTTTGAATTTTCATGAAAATAAATTGAATTTGAAAATTTCATCAATTTAATTAAAAAAATCATTTGTGTAACAAGCATTTTCGAAAATATCTTACAAACATAAAAAGAAATGTCAAGTTTTTTAAATAATAATTAAGAATTTGCAAGAGTTTAAAGAATAGAAACATTGTAAGGATTTTGACTTTTTTTTATTTCTATGATTTTCAGAAAAACAAGTCAGTATTTTTCAAGACTTTTTAGTACCTCCTTTTACTTATCACAAATTTTTCAAAAATATTCTAAAAACTTTAAACGTTTTGATATTTTAAATTTTTAATAAACTTTAACTTTAAATAGTTTTTGAGAGAGAAAAAAAATAAAAGTTTAAAATCACTTCCGGCTTGGCATCACATTGCATAGATCTTTGACTATAGGTAAATCTTTCCCTTATGAAATAATATTAAATATTTATAATTACATATAACGCAAGAGGGAATTAAAAAAAAATATTTTAATTTTTTTAGAAAATTATTTATTTATTATTAATAATTTGATTACAAATTTTCGTTTTAGAGATATTTTTAATATAAATAATATAGTCTTCTATGATACTCCAAAATGCTGCCCGATATGAAGTAAACAAACAAAACGTTCAAGTTTAGAATTAAAAATATCTCTTCTTTACACCCAAACTACTGTAATTACACCTAAACCTAATCATTACATTCACGTGCGATGTACGACTTAGAAGTTTTGCTAAAGAAACTGTATCGATCTAATAATGCGAATTACAGTCAGAGAGACGAGACCATTTTATTTAATTTCCACGTAATCGAATGAGAAAACGGCGGACCCTCGGTCCACAACAAAAAAAATCATTAGCAAGTAGTCGTGTCGGCCTGTATATTATATACACAAAATTATATATATGTAAAATGTGTAATTGAAGATTAAGATTTAATACGCTATTATAAGAAGATTTCTTAGTGATAATCAATGCTTGAATAAAAAAAGGGTGTGCTAACAATCAGTATAATCTCACCACGTAACCTGCACATATCATATATGTGTCTTCGGCTGTCCTGTCCAATAAAAAAAAATATATATGATTAGATTTTAAAAGAATATATTATATGATACGCTAATTTGATAAGAATTCTTATAATGTATTTTCTAAAAGTATACATTGGAAGAAACGCGTGGCAGTTCTGTGTTTACGGACACAGGTTTTGTCTGCACATTTTTATCTAGGATATAGGGCCGTTTGGTTTGTATAGAAAATATGATGTATATTTGACATTTCATTTCCGCCTTTACTGTTAATTTTGTATATTGCAGCACAAGTAACCAATGTGTTACCGCTTCACTATGTTCGCATTTTGATGTGATACTTCGTAGGTACTCTACTACAATGGTGCGGATGGGCACTTAGTGGAATTTCGGATGGCTGCGCTACTTGTCGTTGTGCGATAAGGGCAATAATGATGATGGGGGAGCATTGTGTATCATGCAGGGCTTTTTTTTGGGGTGCCGTCGCTTTATTGTTTCTTGTAGAAATTTCTCTGGTGAAAATTGAAGTGTGTGGCCAATATATAATTTTTTTTAAATATTGTACTAAAATGTTGCTGGATTTCTCATTAATATTAATTGTTTAAATAGCAAATATATAGCATAGACGAAATTGAATAAGCTTTCTACATGATTTATAAAAACGAAAAGAAAAATAGTAATAGGTTTTCTTCTAAATTGAGAATGTTTTCTAATGAAGAGCCCAAGAAAAATTGCAAATGATAATTAAGGGTATAGCAATGCATGACGTTTCAGTCATGTCAGCTACTAATAATTATAATATATATTTTAGAAGCTCTCTTCCGAATAGCTCATTAACAATGTTTGCAATTAGAATAATATTACAGCCAATAAAATAAACATATCGTATGCCAGTTAAAACATAATTTATTCTACTGATCTATTTGTATAAAATAATCAAAACGAAAAAAAAAAGCACTACTTGCTTTAAGATTAAAAACATTTTCTTAACTTTTGATTAAAATGTAATTTTTATTGCAGGTTATTAATAAAAAATAACCATACGATACGTGGCACTATGGGCCTATTCAAATGACCCAAATTTCAGAGAGTAATAAGTCCTCACTATCCATCGTTCAAATATCAGTAATTAATAGTTGAAATAATTAAACATATATTATTTTACCAAATCTTATGGTATTCGTGATTATGAATCAAACGGCTCGATACAAAAAACAGGCAGAATAAGAACTTAATTTGAAAGCTTAGTGAAAGTAAAAACTAAAAGTATGGAATGTTAAATGCCAAGAAATTTAAATGTATTTAGAGTGCGGAGATGAACAGAAAGAAGAATGAAGATTTGTTTAAACTATACAAGCGAATTAGAAACATATAACTGTGGAGCAAATATTGACATAAATTAAAACACATATTATAAAAGACTGCTATTTGAAGACCGATCCTAATTTAAAAATAAACAATTATTACGGTTGATATAGAACCCACAACAATACTTGGAGATATGCTAGAGAAAGCAATGAATACATGAAGAACAAAATAGCGGTTGTTGCGGTCGAGATTTAAAAAAAAAGGCACAAGAAAGTTTACAGAAATGATAGTTACCTGCACTACTAGATAAATGCCTCATCGAGGACAAAGTTTCTCGAAGACTGGAAAGTGGGATTTATGTTATATTCACTTTAGAATTTAAAAAGTACATAGGCCTAACAGTAACTTCAACATTCGGTAGTTTGTATGACTTAGTCGAAAACCCAACATACTACATTGAAACACATCAGAAGAGCAAAGTGATTTCAGAGCAGGCCGTTCTTCTTCTTCTTCTTTTGGCATCAATCATGCCTGGACAATTTATTCTGATTAGAATAGCTAATGGAAAAGAAAATTAGCAAAGAAAGAAATCTGCATTTACTTTTAATAAATTTTACAAAAGCATAGGATCCTATATCGAGATTACGGAAATATCTAGGAAACACCAGTGTAAGTACTAGAATAATCAAAGCCATTCAAGCTCTCTTCAGAATATTAACAGATAAATAAAAAATTGAGATTCAATTTCAAATGGAATCAATGCATCTAAATGACTCAAACAGAGATGTTATTTATCCTTAACCACGTTCAAAATTTATAACGAACGCTGCTTGAGAACATGAAAACGAAAATGATCCATGTAAATAGTGACCTTCAATACATTACAAGAAAAATTATAGAAAAATACGATGAACCTGAAAAAATGAAATACTTTAGTACTCGAGGAAAACCTGGAAACCTAGAACTAGAAATGGATAATTGAAAGATAATATCAGCAAGCAACAGTTACCAATATTTAGTAGTAAAAATAAATAAGTATGAAAACGAAAATAGACAAGGAATTTCACAAAGAAGAAGGGATGTCAATAGGCTAGTCCAGCGGTTTCCAAACTTTGTTCACTAATGACCCCCTTAAAAAAATCTCTGGCGCCCCTCTAGTCCGGAAATTTATAAACAATTTGTAAATAATGTATACGTGCGCGGAAATAAAGAAGATTAAATTGAGTTTTATTGTTTTATTAGCTCCTACATTATAACGAGCGACCCTTAGGGGGTCGCGACCCCCACTTTGGAAACCGCTGGGCTAGACGGAATATGATGAACCAAAAAATTTACGAAAAAGATAAAATACGATATTTACCACACGAGCAGCAGAAGTGTAGTACCTACTCTAATTGAGATGTAAAGAGGACGCCAAAAGAATATTATAATCTGTGGAGAGAAATGCCCTAAGAAGGTTTTGTAGAGTATCCAGGTTAAATATAAGAAGTAAGGAATTAATAGGTTTGAAAGAAATCATAGAACAGAAAGCAGGGAAGCGACGACTTATCTGATTAGGACACGTTAGAAGGACGACAGATGATCGCTTGTCTAATATCACTTATGAAAGAAACGATATAAGCCCAGAAAATTCTGAAAAGCCGACATCCAAACAGCATTCTGCTAGAGGATCCTGCAAGATGACCAATTGCAGGATAGGCTGGGTTGAAGGAATTGCCGAAAAAAAGTAATTTTTATAAACATAATACTACATTTGTCATTAATATTGATACATATCACTAATAATACAATAACATATCATGTTCCGAAGAATTTAGAAAATATTAGGTATATCGAAATATTAATATAAAATATCTAACCAAAAACTAGATTATTATATTATTTTGCCTAAATCATATATTAAAAGTAATAAAATCAAATAATTATTTGGTAATTGATAATTATAAAATATGAACCACGGATGTCTTAAATATATTTAAATTTGACTGTTGCAAATAATTTGCTCACAATCTTGTTATACATTAATTTTGATTGCCGTTAATTAAACTACTTTGTTCAATTAGAAAATACAATTAATTAATTACAAAATATCGAATGTAGCACAACAATAGTATATTATTCAATGAGTGAGAAAATTGGCAATTCTTCACGAAGATAAAAGTTTCGCCACGAGTTGAATACTATAGTTTTTCTACTCATATTAAATAATTTACCGGAATATGAACATACGATGAAGATCTGAACTAAAAACAATGACAGAGGAAAACGCACAATTATCTCAGAAAATAAAATTTATAAAAGTTGAAGAGAAAGGAAGATTCGGAAGATGTAAATGTTAATAATAAAAAATGCTACAGAGCAGCGAAGAAAGGTTTTGTAGTAAAGCACAGTAGTGAAACACTCAAGTATGATGAACGAAAAGGATCGAAATAGATAAATATCCTACTCAACAAATAGCTAATGAATAAAACGTAAAATTATCGGAAAGGAAAGTGAAAAGAAGTATAGCAACAGAGAAGTAATTATCTGGAACAGAGATCCAAATACAATATTTTTGATTAAGAGGATCAAAACCAGGAAGATTTTCGAAATAAGAAGAACCAACAAATTATCAGCATGATTATTATATAAGTGCAGAGAAGTTGATAGATTGTTAAAAGATATAAAAATTACCATCAAGAGACAAACAGTCACTATTTGTTGAATGAAAACAGAGATAAGTATGAGATGGTAAATATTTGAAATTATTTTCAGGACATTTACTGCTGAGGATCATTATTACTTGAATTATATTGACAGAATTTTGCAATTTTTTTATAAACGCTCCTACTAAACCAATTGCAATTGATAAAATTATAAAAATGATATTTAGTGCATGAATTTCATCACCTACATTTTCGAAAATAAAAGTTATGCGAATTAAAACAGATATGTAAGAAATGTTTTAGAATTCCTAAACATTACTAATATAAAAACGTTATAAATATAATATACTAATGAAACAGATTACTTATCCGCATCGTTTAGAACATTTAATCTTGATATTTGTAAAAATATGATGAAGAATGATACTACAAACAGATAAAAAATTACTTAATTAATTCGTGTGCAGTACAACATATACACATACATACATGAAATTTAAAAAATACAAGGTTCGACAATTTGTCACATGTTACGAATAATGATGAAAATATAGAAATATACCAATTAACGCCTTGATCCAAAAATTACAAAATAATTTTGTCAAAGAAGATTAAATATCATATAGCTTTAACTTGAATGTTTCACTATATCGATAAATTATATATATAAATTATATATAAATATTATATAAGTCCATTCAGTAACATACTCATACTATTATATAAAATAATATTCAAATACTCACCAATTGCACTAACAATAGCGCAAAAATATTACTTATTTAAGAAATTAAAAAAAAACAATCTAGAGAAGCATTTTTTAGACTGAGTTTCATGAGACCTACAATCTATATATTATGTTCCTTCATAAAAAAATACAATCCAATCAAAGTAACTATTAAAATTATTCGACAGTCAAAAATATAAATCAATTTTTTTTCCTTCAAATTAATCTAAATTCAATAATAGTTCATTAACATTTCACTAACTTTTATGAAATTTTATAACGATTAATTCGATACTATAACTAAATTTAATGATACAGAATTATTTAAGATTTTACTCAATTAATTGCAGTTTTGTAGCGTTTCTAAGAAAATTAATAAAAAATTCGATAAAGCCATACAGTTTTTAACAAAAATGATCAGTTATTGAAATCTTATTAAAGTTTCAATGAAATTTTATAAAATTTCGTCAAATTTATTATATAATTGTACCATTAAACAACTAGATTGTTAACATGGCAATAATAGAAATTTCAAATATTTTCATAAGAATGTTAATAATTGTCCAACAGTTTCATGATAGTTTCAAATATATTAGGAAAATAGTTAAAAAGATTTTATGAAAATTCAACACATTAACTCAATTTATATGAACATTTCAAAGAATTAAATGAACATTGTATAGATATATTTAAGAATTTCAAAAATATATTTTAATCTTAAAAGTTAATCTTCAAAACATCAATAATTATACAATAGATATACGAACATTTCAAAGATATCAAGAATTTAAAAATGATTGGAAGGAAATTTTCAAAAATATAAACAATAAATATACTAATTTCTAAGAACATTATAATAATGTAAATGTCAATACTTGTAAAAAAAGTAAAAAATCTTGATATTTCAAAGAACGTCAATCAATTTCATGTACTGAAACATTTAACAGGAATGTTCGTCAAAATTCTATTAATGGAATAAAATCTGAAGTCATAATAAATTGAAAAAAAATTTAATTGTTAAAATTCGTTAAAGAAATTTTTAAATTTAATAAAATACTATAAAGATAATTATAATTTCAGTGATTTATTCCTAAAACATACATTTATTGGTATTTACTGAAGCTTTATCAAAATTAAATTGAATGTATTTAAAACTCTTTGATATTCAATTTAATTATATGAAATTAAAATATATTAAAGAAAAAAAAAACTTTAAAAAATTTATAAAAATTCTAAAAATAATTAATACTTGATTGAATTGAACTGAATTTCGTTCAAATTTGTAAGAAAGGTCATAAAAATCATTTCGTTCCCCAAGTTTTATAAAATTTTGTAAAAATTAACAACAAATTGACGATTTTTTATATCTCATTAGTAAATGAATGTTCTGTTTATATCAAATCATTGAAACTTTAAGAATTTGTTGTGAGGATTTTATATTTAAAAAAAAATCTAAATTTTATTCACTGTATCGGACTGCCCAGATAGTTCATATTTTCAAATAGGGGCTCACATGCTACTACAGTTTAAGACCAGTTGATCTAGAGGACTATCTTCATTACAAAAATGATGAAGATATTTATAAAACTACCTAAAATAAGCAAAAATATACTCTTCCACATTTGTATAAAATTATTAATACTAAGAATGAAGAAATATCTTAATTACAACTATGATGTTAAAATCTGTTGATGATAAACTACTACAAATGCTTCATTTTTAAATTACTAGTTTTACCAATATTAAAGCTGGGATTCCACGATATAGTTAAATGTGTTCGCCTTTGTTTAGTATGTAATACATATTTGTACAATATCAATATATATGGGCTGTTGTACATCAAATTAAACTAAACTTCCATCGACCGATAAAACCAATATGTGTTATGGTATTTATAAATAATTACGATACGATATATGTAGTCAAAAATAAAATAAAAATATAAGAGTAGTTTCTCTTTGTTGCTAATTAGTTTAAAATCATACGTATATTTTAGACAAAATGTGTCTATAAATGTATGTAATGAAATTTTACTACATTTATGAGTACATGGCGTCTCAAACAAATTTGTGTAAAATAAATTACAACAAAGAAATACAATGCTATATATTTTGATTTTTATTAATTTCTTATTCTTTAATTACTTTACGATTACCATAAATGTTATACTTTCTATTTTAATTATTTAAATGTATTATAGAGATTCATTAAGTGACAGCCGCATTTATTCAATATTTAAATTAATATATTAAAGAATTAAAGTTTAAGTTTATTAAAAATTGTTCATTTAAAAAAAAATAGTTTCCATATAAGTTGTGTAGAGCCAGTAGGAATTATTAAATTACTATGATAACTTGAAAATACCCAGAGAACTTACCGCAGTTGAAGTTATATATAATATTAAATTAAGTGACACTGCACAACATAATAAGTTGATGAATAAAATTATAACTTATTTACAACTTTCATAAACACATCACGAAGTATATTATATAACCATAAGTTATAGATATAAATAATAAAGAAATGTAGGCATAATAAGCATCGTCCTTTTAGATATCGCTGCAATATGACAAAAAAAATATGTTGAATTATCATTTGAAATTACTAAAAATTCAGTTTTCATTCTATTCTATAACTCTATATCACCTGTAAATAAAAATTAAATGAATATGAGAATCCAGCAACTATACACAAAAAATATTAATATAAATATATCTACATTTATGTAAATCAATTTAGTCATTTATATAAAATAATTTTATTATTTATTATTTCAAGTGTGTCGAAATAATTGCATTTACATATAAATTAATTCAACTGTAACTAAAAACTTCATAGATGCATTAAAAAAATTAATATAAGCAATTGCATTCTGTTTGAATTATCAGTTATATTAAAAATTAAAAATTATATATTATTATATTTAAAATGCATAACAACTATGTTTTTCACGTAAATCAATTTTCACCTCGACTCACCCTAAACGGCCTGCATTACCAGCATCCCCCAAAAATATATAATTAATATTGACCTTCATTGAAAAAATATTTATGACGCCCAACTGGATCTAGCACGACCATCCCCCTAGATTTAAAAATATAAATAGAAAAAGTTAAAAAAAAAACTAAATATATATAAAAATTATAACTGTAATATGGCTGTTAAAAGTACAGGCTCAGTCCTGCTTATGTTGCTTTCGATTGGGTTTTATGTGGTTTACACACAAAAAAAGTATAAATAAATTGATATGAAAATCGCTCTAAAGAGTCAATATTAAATAGATAAAAACGATGAGGGGACGAGAGGATATCGTGAATATGAAAAACAGAGAGAAAATGATAGTATTAGATGATGCATATATGTAGCTTATAATGAGAAAATAAAAAAATATGTAATGTTATATATAAATATAATTATATACGTAGGCCTATCTTATATACACTGAAAATTTTAAAACAAAGGGTTATAGTTTTGTATGTTTCAGGTTTAGAATTTTTTATTGTGTCGAAATTTCATGGAGATTTTACACTGCTGTTTATTTGTTGATACTAATTGATAAGTTTTTAGGTAGAGTTTATTTGTTTGTATACTGTTTATAATATAGTTTTATCTATCTTTAATTGAATAAAGAATGTATATTCCCATAATTTTGTGTTTGTCTTGTTCTAGTTTCTAGTCACTATACATTTATTAATTGGTTTAGAATCTTATTCATAGCATGGCAAAATAGCAGCAGGAAGACGCAGGAACAAAACCTAACAACGATGTATTAATGAATGCAGGTACAAATATTATACACAAGAAGAAATGAGGAACGTGTATGCTAAAGTAAGAAGTTGGTGATGTTGATGTGCATAGTTGGTCTAAAAATATTTCGCGATGAATTGTGACTTTTGAAACCTAGGCCTAATCCACATGTCGCATTATTTCCTCGACGAGCCTTCACAGATTAAAAGATTTTCAGCAATTAATTTAATAAATAGCAGAAGAAAAAAATGTGTATTCATTCAGTAAATTCAAAATGAAATACCATAACAGTAAGAAGAATAGAACAATATTTTACTATTATTTGGAATCGGTATTGGTTAGTGAAAGAAAATATATAAAATATGCATAAGCTCTTTGCTACATATTATAAGATCATGTGTTAAATTAATGCTTATTTTGGGAACCGCCCGAATTTTTGCAAGCACTTATGTCTCTTTTTCTTGGACTATTAGTACGATAATATTATTGAAAATTAATTTGCCTTACGAAAATTAATTTGAGATTGCAAACAAATACCAGCTCCTAAATATAGCAAATCGATAATTAAATTGTGTGGCTACAAAATAATAGAAACAATTTTATTTAAAAAATCATAATTCAAATAAAATCAGATGCAAAAGTATTAAAAAAAATCGATTTTCTGGCGGATATTGAAATGGTAAGTAATATAATATATTTACAATATTTTTATGCACAATGAAATTAGGTAGTCCGTTTGAGTATATTTACACAACCCATTATTCCCCAATGGGTACCGATTTATAATTTGATAGAAGTTAATGTTAAAAACCATGTAGAAAAATTGGGCATTACAAGTACTAGTGGAGTTTCTTCTCATTTATGCATAGGGAAACATACATAGTTAGCATTCGAAATACTTTAAGAAATTGACCTTTTGCTAAGAATTTCAAAAACTACAGATTGATCAGTCACATCTTGAAGGATTTCAAGCAAAAAAGTAACACCTTTGAACTGTATCTCGTCAATTTAATATCAAACGCCTAGTTGTATAAAATCGTGGGCCAAGATGACAAAACACTTATATAATAAAATGATACATTAATTTACAAAATCTAAAAGTTTCATGAGGTTTGAAAATTGAAGATACTTGAATTTGGGTTTTTGATATTAACTAATTATTAACTTATCAGTCCGGTAGGACATCATCTGAAGTGTTAACAATTATAATAAACATCGCCAGAATTATTTACGACGAATAAGTGTAGGAGTCTTCTTTTTCAAAAGGCAACTGTTGCATTCCTCGAATTCAATGCATTAATTTTCTAAAGTAAGTAGTGAGACAGTCTGGGGTTTAAGTTGAAATAATCTTCATTCTTCATCTGCACCACCTCGAACTTTTGCCACTTTCTGCGATAAGTTCTGTCAAGTATTCCGGAATGTTGTAAATGTTTGCGAATATTAAAAACTATTTTCCTTACGATGTACAATCAACACTTTACAATAATATACTTACGTGCATCGAAATCGACTGAAAATAAATGTGAGATCAAAACAAAAACTTATGCTGGTCGAAAGATCATTTAATACGTTTTAACATGAGCTTAAATTTATCAAGAGCGCTAATTGTTTTGTTTATCAAGCGCAGAAACCGATAACAACAGAAGGTCTGAAGCAGCTTCAAATGAGGAAAATTGGCACCAATTTTTTTTTTAATATTTTTCGAATATTTTTTTTTTACACAAATTAAAATCCAAAATTTCAGCTTGCCAACTTTTCAAAATTGTAAGGAGTAGGCTTTGAAAACAATTACGTAACTATGCTTTCCTGTTTTGCTGTCACTTGTAACGTAACCTAACTGATAATTATTATTATTTTTAACATGCCTTTAACGTTTACCAATGAAGAATATGCAGATATTCGTTCTATTTAAGGCTTTTGTAATGATAACGCTAGAGCTGCCGTGCTGGAATCAGCGTTTCCCACATCGTAATGCACTACCAAATCGACATGTATTTATCGATACACATAGACGACTTCAGAAATTGGATCGTTTAAAATAAATTCAGAAAAGGTGCCTGTTCGACAACTAGAACACGAAAATGGTATCCTTCAGATGATACAATGCAATCTTAGACTTAGCACTTGCAGAATGTCTTCGCGTCTTGGAATACCTCGCACTACTGCGTGAAAAACATTGCACAAAGCAGGTTTATATCCGTACCATTTACAAAAAATTTAAAATCTTAGGCAAGCCCATGGTAAAATGGATTATTGCAGATAATCCATCGACAAAATTTTTGCCGTGAGCCGTAGTCTACTTGTCTAAGATTTTGAATGTTTTGTAAATGGTACGGATATAAACCTGCTTTGTGCAATGTTCTCCACACAGTAGTGCAAGCTGAGATGCAAGGCGCCCTTGTGTAAATCCTTTTAAGGCGTCCCCTCTCCCCTCCTTTCTACGATCACGCATTGTGACATAATTTTATCTCCAAACTAACAGCTAGCGGCATGGTGCACCTTCACATTTCCAAGATTCTTTTGAACAACATAGGGTTCGCCACGCTAGAAATTGTTATTTTTAA
>JARJED010309987.1:0-11915 GCA_030264515.1 Sepedophilus sp. GC000190 | reverse complement strand
TTTTAAAAGCCATTACCAACACTTGGGCACGCACGTGGCCTATATAATTTTCAATTTAAATTTAAAATATACATACAGGGTGTTTTTTTGTAACTTGAGACAACTAAATATCTCGAAAATACGCATCGTACGAAAAAATGTCCGACATAAAAAGTTAATATTTTTAAAGGGGACATCTGTGCTTGACAAAATTTGTCCCGCCCCGCCCCCCTTATGGGTGGGATGAGAGGTAACTTTGAAATTTTTAATGAGGACCCCTAGTTTTTATTGCAGATTCGGATAGTACGTCAAAAAATATGTAACTTTTATTCGAATTTTTTTTCGATTCATTCAAATATTTTTCAGTGAATGAAATGTTTAATTTGTTAATAATTTTTTTTAATTTTTCATTAAGATTTAATTGATTTTTATTAAAATGTCATTAGATTTCAACAATTTTATGAATAATTTTCTAAAATTCTTGAAAAAACAACAATAATTTTACAAAAAAATGATAATCTTATTATTTTTTAGATTATCGTGCTTTCCAATAATTTTTAAATAATTTATAAAAATCATAAACTTGATTAATGTTATTTTATTTTTAAATAATCTTGAAAAATCCTCAATGTTTTATTAAATGTTTTTTAAACTTCGAATTACCAATACGCGGCGTACATAAATTTTACAAATTAATATAAATAGAATTATTTATTAAAGATTTTGTTAGACATTTAACTCGATTAAAAATATTGATTCAAAGAAACGTAAATGAGGTAAGTAAATAGAAATTAACGTGCAAACATTCATAAAGCACGTGTGTATGTTGAGATAAAATAACTATTACTATTCGTAATAAGCAGATTGAATACCGAAATTAATATATAAATGTACACAATAATACTTAAAACGTAAATTTTAATGAGTAAATACGAAATTAGCAAATTTCACGCCACATTAATTACCCATAAAACATGAAATGGACATTAAACTCATTGATATATTGATATTTACTTCAAGCTTTCAGCTTTAATAACTGGGAACGTTCAATAATGCAATTTCTGCACCACACGCTCCACTTGCGATGCTCATGCATATTTTAGTAATGCAATTATTGCCACTACAACTTCACGTAGTGTATACGTCCTTCTCTCGACTACGATTAGATAAATAAATATATACATGCATACGCTTCGTGCAAGTTGTAATCCCCTCGAATACAGGCACCAATTTATTTATTGTTTCTTTGGCCAAGTTATTAACGTACAAAGAAGCCTATCGCTAGTGCACATTGAAACATCTATTTATAAATCTTGCACATATTGAGTGCTCATGCAAAATATGTGAGCATATTTTTTAATAAATTGTTGGTGAAAATAAAAAATATATGTATTCCATATCTTGTTAATAGAATTAAATAGAATTAATAGTGACTACAATCGTGTTGAAGAAAATTTTATGAGTTCATAATTTAAATTAGAATTATTAATGGATCTTGAGTTTATGTTAATATTTTAATAAATATTATAAGTTGTCCCTCAACTGTTGGAGAAAGAATGAACAAATTTAAAAAAGTGTAAAAATATAATAATAATAAATATTACAATCAAAATAATCTATCAATTATCCTTTAAAAGTATTTCTGAAAAATAACTTTAAATAGCTGTTACCTGATTGTTTAAACAAATTTCAACCATTGCACTATCAAGATATATGTATTGTGTAAGCACACTATATCCATATCAGGGACCTGTGAAATAAAGTGAATAACATACATTAGCTAGTTTTATATATAAATGAATACATTACAGCTAATATTTTCATTATAGTTGACAACCTATAATTCAAACAAAATTATGGGGAAATTATTTTTGCATGAAATATGTAAAACAAGGGTGAAAATATAGTGAAAGGTCACTGGAAAAAAACAACACACATTACAACACCCTTTTAATGACCGAAAATAGATTAAGCGCGTTACAGCGAATTTATTATATTGTTATATTTATTTTTCGCATGATGGAGTAATTTCCATCCGAGGAAAATTAATTTCGTTGTTCTTTTTCGCTGATGATGATGTATTCGGGGCATGCAAGCGGGAAAGCACTTGCCCTTCCGGCCCCCATGCAAAGTTTAAATAATAAATCAATGCTGTTTTCGTATGCCCAACTAGTTTTAAGGATGTTTTAATATTGCATGCTTAGATCATAACTCCTTGCGGTCGGTGCTTCGTCTGGCTTTCTTACTGCGTGCGAAAATTCATTACTTACAACGTTACCGACAGAAAATCCTTTCATTAATATTTAATCGCGACGGACGCCGTAAATATTTGAGTGCCCATGTAAAATTATAACTAACTCATAGTTGTTAATGAGGGACTATCGATGAAAGATGTGTTTATGTTTAATAACGTTATTTTTATTGTTTGTAATTGATCCACTCCTACGTATAAAGCATTGAGCGATCATGGGAAAACCAATCAATTATCTGTAATGGTTGTTCATGTATAAACATTATAGAGTCCCGTCAATTTGTTTTTGCGGCAATCATTTATAAACGTGCGCAAGTTTTTTGCATTATAAAAAGTTGACAGCTTTATTTATATTCTTCTCATTACACAAACTATTTTCGATAAAAGATGGACCATCAATCTTGATATAAAATGAAGTATGGACTTTTGTTGACGCTGAGTACAATGCAACATTTGATTTATCGGCAAGCCTTATCATAAATACAAATATTTTTACAGGTAACGTGTGGATATTAAAACGTTACTTAAAACGTATCAAATTATATCCACTCGTTTGTACAAATATTACTATTATTAATAATAATAATAAACTTTTTGAATGAATTATACAATAAACCTAGTTCTTCTTCTTCTTCTTTTCATAGTGATCAGTCATTAATTAACTATATATATGTGACTGGGCTCGTACGTTTTCATTTTCATCAATATCCATACCTCGCTACATAGCCGAGATAATTTCCTGGAAAGTTGGCTGTATAGTGATATGTTGGGGAAATTTGCATATAAAATCTTACAAAATCCACATTCCAATTTCATAAAAGCCTAAAAATGCCAGGCTGATGAATAATTCACATTGTATGAAATAAAAAAGGTAAAATTGTATTGTCAGTTTTCTAAAAAAAAAGTTGCGTATTTTTAATAGTTAAAAACTAAAACGTGGATTAAGCTAATGCTAACTGTCAAAACGAGAAGTTCAAGAATTAAATCAACAGTCCAAGCGTCAAAATATCATTTGAATTGTAAAAATATATATCTACTGTAAAAGTGTTAGGATTGGAAAAAAATAATAACAACGCAACTATTGAATCGATTTTTGTCAAATTTTATATCTGGGCATTTAAATTAATTTTATGGACAAACTTATAATTTCAATACTGTAATTACATTTTTAAGTATCCTTCATATTCAGTAAACAGTTATATCTTTTATATTATAATTTATAAAACACTTATATGAACAATTTGATCCTAAGTACCATTCGATTAATAACTCAAAATACTACTATTTTTTTAATTCTTCTTTTTTTTGTATATAAATAAAAACAGGAATATTCTTGAAAATTAATGTTGATATTACCTGCGCTATACATATCGAAATTACAATTAAAATCATCTAATACCCACATAAACGTGGATAGTCCTACTTGTTTTAAGCTCGGATCATCAGGTTTCTTCGGTTTTTAATAAAAAAATTGTGTGTTGATAAGGTAAAAAATTATATAAAAAAAGTTAGGAGCATTACCCACACAAACTTTTTTTAATCAGACGTCGGCATCGTGACTAAAATGAATCCTATTTTTTAAATGAAAACATGTGTAAACGACGAAGTTTAATATTTTTCAACATATTTCGATTTCTTGATTTTTTAGAACTCTTAAAATCCTTAGCAATTCGTTATTGATGACTTAATTAATATTCTTTAACAACACTTTTACGGAATAGATTTTACTGGAGAATTTCTTAAATATTTTCTTATTTTTTTCTTCGAAATCGTTCTTTAAAAAATCTGATTTTTTTTAAACCTTAGAAAATTCTTTAAAGTGATATTTCATGATCTAGATTATCTAGAACCTAGATAATTCTTAAAAAAAATTAAATTGTTCAAAATTTTTAGATTTTTTATACAATATTTAAAAAAATACAAAAAAAAAATTAAATATGTAACAATATTTAAAAAATTACCAAAAAATTGCACAGGCACACAAAAAAAAAGTTCTGACCTTTTGACTAGACTAAATATTTTTTTACATTATTACCTTAAGCCTCGTTTGTTAATAACGTTGTCGACAAATATTATACAAACATATTTTTTTCGTATGTGTTTGAAAATTTGTCGTTTTAGAGAAATTTAATGAAATTTTAGTGAAATTCAATCCAATCCAATGCAACGAAATTTTAATAAAATTTAATAATTATATTAGAAAATCAACATTATTTACAAAAAAAAAAAAACAATAAATTTTCATAAAAAATTAATATAAAATTTCATTTTATTCTGTTTACTGCATTTCAATAAAATTTCGTTAAATACAAAATCTAAAGAAATTTAAAGTAAATTATATGATTTTGAGAAAAATGAAGCGAAATTTTCTAAAAATATAGAACTTAATCGAATCATAAAAAATAATGAAATTAATCAAATCTAGCAAAATTTCAGTGACAGTTCATTAGAATTAAAAAAATTGTATTAGAGTTCTAAAAGACTTTTAGACGCTTTTAGGAAATACACTAAAATTTTACTTCGATTTAATGAAACTGTTATATATTTTTATAGAAATTCAATAAACTATTATAATTTTAAGAAACACTAATAAAACTCTTTCTATAATTTGCACTAAAATTCTACCATGTTTTCAGAAAGTTCATAAGAATAAATGATTTGTCAAGAAAAAAATCATAAAATTTCAACTATTCCTACAGATACAATTGACAAAATTTCGTGGAAATAAATTGAAATGATACTAAAAGTAATTTGAAAGACTTGATAAAATTGACAAGAAACTTTAGAAACATGTAGTAAAATTAATTGTTTGATCAAAATTTAACTAAATTTTATCAAAATTGAATTATTTTCCAATAAATAAAAAAAAACAAGAAACATCAATGAAATTTAATTAAAATTTAAAAACCTACAGATAATGAATAAATTTTCATGATTCAACATGTTTTGAAGATAATATTTTGTTTTTTTTAATTTAATTTGAAAACCGAGATTCACCAGTTTTTTTTTAAATTAAAATACCAATTTTTTAAATGCTGTTTTTGTATAAAAACGCCAAATGTTCATCGGGCCGCACAAACAGAAGCAGCGGGCCGCATGCGGCCCGCGGGCCGTAGTTTGCCCACCCCTGATCTAAATTGAATAAAATCACAAATTCAGTTAATTTAAATTTAAACTCGATTTTCTTTTTTAGAAAATCTACGAAAATTGAACAAAGATTAGTAAAAAGATGATTGGGAACTCATGATAAGATAAGATAATGAGAAGATAATTAAAAAACAATTAATGTATATATACAACAAAAATAGAAAGGAATCGATTAAATCTAAGGATAAATCATGGATATTCAGTACATTTTAATAAAAATAATTGAAATGTTTGTATTGTAATTCATTACAATTTCAAAATTTAATTAAAATTAACGAAAACTCAATTAAAAAAGTAAATATAATTGAAATACAATATTTTTTTAAATATATTCTATGAAAATAACTGAATATAATGAAAAATCATCGACAATTAAAAAATTATCATCAATAAAATTTTATGAAAATGATTGAAATTATTTTTTTAAAGAAAATGGAAACTAAAATTTTGAATGGCAATAAAAATAGTTGAAATTTTATTCAAATACGTTTAGATGTACCTGTTTTGTATTGCATCTTAGTCTTTTTGAAGAAATTGATAATCCAAGTCAGATTTAATAACTGTATATTTTTAAATAGTCCTGTTGAAAGTAAGACTCTGCTTGATATTATGACAGACTTCATGTCGTTTATAAACAGAAAATAAAAATAGTATTGGTCCATAGTGGGAACTGTGTAGAAAGGCCAAAATTACCTCAATAGATTTCAGTCAGAACTCTCATAAAATGGTCGATTTAGCATTCTTGGAATCACAACTATCAAAAATATAATTTCACTCTCAAAATTTAATTTCAACATTCAAAAATATATCTGCCAAATATATGATGAGAAAATTTAAAGAAAATCCGTTCAAGATATGTGGAAATTCAACAAAAGGAATTACAGGAGAATTTGATGTGACATTATATTCTCAGATGCAAAAGTATCGGGTGTGCAATAAGTAGCTAAATAGAGCAGGCTATGAACATGATGTCCCTTTATAAAATGTGAACTCTATTCTACTCCCCACATAGCCACAGCAGCCTAACCAGTGCAACGCCTACTCGAATAAATGATTCGAATAAATTCATTCACACGCTTGGACTGCTATTTTGGTTAGAATAATCCAGTTTTTGCATAATATGGCATATTATGCCTATTTAGTTTCAACGCGAGATGCTAACTCTTCATATTATCAAGTTTCTTCAATTCCATATCCATATCTCATGTTTCGGTGGTTAATTATTTCTCCCGCTTTTAGGTTAGATTTTGTTACTTAGAGCAACTACATCGATTACGGGTATCTTTAAACTTTGCGATGTGACATTCAAAATGCTAGTTTATGTGAAGCTGCTCTATTTCATGTTTTGTCATTAATGTTGGACACAAATAAATGAAAAGGATACAGATATAAATCTTCTATTTGTCTTTTAAGTTGAATAATTAATCTTCATCTAGAACGGGAAAAATATTTTGAACAGCTAGCAATGAAAGTTCATATTTTTTTGCACAGCCGACTGTGTTCTAATAGTATCCAAAAGTTCAAATGTATCGTCTAATTCCTCAAACTTGTTGATTATTTTCGAATCATGATCTATCTTATTCGCAATACGAAACTGAACATTCTCAACTGATACATTAATTAATATTTATCAGTATATGTATAAGTAAATTTGTTTATTGGTATACCAAATATGAATAGAATATTTTTGAAGCAATTGGTAATCTCAGTCAGATTTAATATCAAAATATTAAATCGTCTTGTTGAAAGTAAACGTTTGCTTAATTTTAAGAGCATTTTTTTATCATAATAAACCATACTTTATTGGTTTATCATTAATTGGGTAAACGATGGTCAATCTATAATTTAAATGCTAGCGTAAATGCTTATTCACTTTTGGAACAGTATGAGACTGATATAATAATGCAATAGAAGAAACACATATAAGAATCAAAACAGACTGCAGACGTTATAAATGTAATGTTGAGAAGTTACACGGAAACCATCAAAATCGTACGTGCGGTCAAAGATGCATTTCCAAAACAAGTAAAAAGCTTATCTATATATAGATTTTTGGAATGTGACATTCAGCATATATTTAATTTGTTTTTGATAAACCCTTGGACGATGTTAAGAACCTTACATACTTATTCTATTTGTGAGAAGTATTTATTCACAATAAAAAAAATATCGTTTACATGCTTACCAGTGCTGCCTATAATCATTGACTAGTTGCTGGTACTTACTTGTGTAATCATTCACGAATTGACTTGGATCCTAACAACATTGGCTAGTAGCTTTGAAGGTTCCTTAGCCCAATAATTGGTTCCATAACTGTCAACAGATTTATAAAATTGTACTCGATGGATCTGCTTTCACGTTATATTCCTTCATTTGCTTCAATCATCTATCATTGTTAGACTCCACAAAATGTAATTAAATACTTGAAAAATTGTTACATAGAAGCCACCAAGCCTCTTCCAAGTGTCAAGGTTACTTAGTCTTCCACAATGCAAAAATATGAATTAAATACATGCCGAAATATATTTAGACTTATTATACAAATACAAATTTTGGTGCATATTAGAGGCACTGCGCAATACTCACAATACGGGAAGTACGTGCAACACAAGCATGAGCAACATGGTGCTGTATGCTACAAATTCCCGAAAGATCTATACGCCTGAAGAGAAATATTGTGATCAGCTTCTTTTTAAGTTGATGCAAATAGACAAAGAGCTTATCGTTTAAATAACAGCCAAAGGACGGTATTGTGAATACAAGATGATACAGAGATATAACCTCCAAAAGAGAAACCCGAGGCAAAAAAAGAAGGAAGGTCCGTAGAGTTAGAAATGGCAGCAAGTGGTAACTCAAAACCTGAAGAGATTAAAATAAAAGTAGAGAAACTTTTAAATAAAAAAACTCAAACAAATTATAAAATAGAGTATGAAGAAACCCCAAACGAAATTGATATTATCAACGCAGCAGATAAAAAGCTGATGTTGGTAATGCTGAAACGATGAAAAAATAAAGAATAGAAAACGGAATAAAATTTAAAGTTGAGTCAAGAAAATAATCTACGACTAATAGAGAAGAGCTAACTACAAGAAAATCTGATTAAGCTGATTTAAAGATTAGAAATGAGGACGACAGTCAAGAAAATGGTGCAGCTGATGAACGCAAGACTAAAGTTAATCGATCCGAAAAAGATATGAAGGAACGGGAAACCAAAAAGGAAGAAGCAGTTGTTCAAACAAAACTAAAATTGAAAATTAAGTCGGTTAGAATGAAACTACATCAGAAGAAAAGGGTAACTCAACAAAAGAATCCACAACTACATCCGTATGTGACGAAACAATTGAAACCGAAAATAAAACTAATTATTACTTATTTATTATCTTTTTTTTATAAATATTCATTGGTGTACCTATTAAGATTTCAAGTGAATTTCTATAAATATATGACTAAAATGTTAATCGGATGTTATAATTTGATTTCAACGGAAATAAGTTGAAATTAGTGACTTCTTGATTTATTAATGAATCTATTTTCTGTAAAATATGTTGAAGAAAATCAATGACTGCACAGAGATGACAGTTGTATTAAATAAAATTAAAATATGTATCTGTTGACGAACAATGTGAATTCAGGTGAAGTAGGTCGACTGTTGAGTCATCCGTAAAAGTCTTAAAACACGATATTGCATGCATTCAATAGAGTTAATTTGTTGGTGAAAAAAATTCAAAAGATAAATATAATGTGGAAAATGTCAGCTTTCTAGAAAATGACAAAGTGATCGTATTGAAAATCAACTGTCAAATTTTCATACATTTTCTTAAATTTTACCTGATTTTCTTGAATTCTTTTTACATGGTTTTAAACTATGATTTCAGTTAATTGAAATTTATATCCATAATTTTTTTATTGATTATGCATCGACATGCTGACTCATAACTTCGTGTATCTAGAAAGCGTTTTCCAAATAGAAGACATTGGCAAATCCAAACTTGGGTTTAACAAAGCCTGCAGGAATTCCAACGGTGAGAACAATAAATTTGTTTTAAAATTAAAAAGAAAATGTTGAAATGCCAAATTTATTCTATTGAGATTATTAATATTAATAACACTTTACGTATACACTCAATAAGCGTTTTTGTTGACAATTTTGTGTTAGGTTTCTTATAACTCGGTTGGTATTAAAACTTTTCTTGTCGGTCTAACTATAACTTTATTCTCGTGCTTCTGGATACAGAATGCTAAGTGTGATACCAAAAACAATTGAGAAAATTGAGAAAACAAAGAGGCAAAGCAAGAAGAATAAAGATGATAGTGATGATAAAGCTGTACTAACCAAAATTAGGTACCACCAAATTACGCCCAGAAATTTGCTTCTTAGATAAGGGCAGCAAGCAAAAGAATTTGATGAAGCCGCCAAAAACAATAAAGAAAATACGACAAAAGGAAAAATCTTCTGGATACAAAGTGCCTTTCCACTACATTAAACATGTGAAGGAAAGCTCGACATATTACATGGAGGGGATAAAGTAAGGGTGCACCTGATTTGCTAATATCAGAATTTTACGATTAATAATAAACGACTGTACATTATTGTGAGTAAAAAGGACTAAACATTCTTTGAAACGAGTGGATATCTGATATAAATTTATATTATACTAATAACACAAATGTTCGTTCGGAACGTAAGAACCTCCTTGAAAGGTATGCCTTTCAAAGTTTTCTTTTCCAGTTTCTATTATACAGATGTAGTTGCATTTTTTTTTTGTTGGTTTGACATTTTTTTCTGGTTTAGTTTCATTACTACTGGCTAAACGTTCGGCTTTAGCTTTTGTTTCTTCAATTGCTTCTTTCTCATTGGTTTCCGCTTCTTTCGTATATGTTTCGGGTGGTTTATCTTCAGCCTTGCTTTGGTCAGCTGTATATTTTTTTTTGCTTTCTTCAACATTTGTCTTACATTCAAAATCAGCTTCATAAGACTTCCTTCTAGTAAGCTATTCTTCATTAATCTTAGATTATTCTCTTGACTTTTGGTTAAGTTTTACCTTCTTTGTTTTTCTTCTTTTCAACATCATCATTATCAGATTTTTATCTGCTGCGTCGATCATATCAATTTCCTTTAGAATTTCATCATACATTATTTTTTATTTATTTAAATTTCTTTATTTGAAACTTTCTCTACTTTTGCTTCAATCTCTTCAGATTTTGAGTCACCATCTGCTAATATTTCTGACTCGACGTACTTTCCTTCTTCTTTGGTCTTCAGTTTCTCTTTCGCAGGTTTTATCTCTATATCAGGTAGTCTTGGCAACATAGTTATATTCAAGTATCTCAATTTATCCGGCAGTTCTTAAAACGGAAAGTTTACATTTTTATCAGCACTGTCTTGGCAAGATACTGCTCACAATATTTCTCTTTAGGCGTATAGATCTTTCGGTATTTTGCAGCATCCAAAATCATGTTTCTTATACTTGCGCCGCACGTTTATCCGTATTATGTGTATGACGCTGAGTCTTCTGATATCCACCCAAACCTTGTATTTTACTATATGGTTGGCTTTATATTATTTTTTCCGATGCACAGTAACTCAAAATGTATCAATTGATAAATGTACTTCAGTTTATTTATTAAAATGTGGCTCAGATAGTCATATGTTTTTTGGATTATTTTATTCACCGCTTTCACACGTATCGGCTGGTATGCTTCCCGCTATGTTGTTCAGAACAACATTTTATTCCGTTTATGAATCTCGATTCCTAGCTTCTCAAATTATGTTGATTAAAAATTCCAGATATCATTGTAAAGCAGTAATTAATAACACGAAGTCGTTATCTAATGAAAGCGCATGCAAACAATTAGCTTCATTCCCTACAGCCAGCAGTGAATTTTGGTTTTTCATCAATCATTATCTTTATTCATGTTATCATGTAGTAGCATAGGCTCATTCTACTTTGGGGTGTAATGATAGATCGCCTCCTCGTGGTGCACCCTGGATAACGCTAAATGATCTATCAACTTCGGTATCCATACCAGTTACTTGTATTTCCTGGTAATAATACAATTCTTTAAATTTTATTTATTAAAAAAATATAAAATCTGTACAAAGATTACTTCTACTACTAAGAGAATAGAAGAATTGATGAGATGCAATGGAGGTAGCCAATTAGGGAGACTGCTTAAGAAGAGATATAGTTAAAAGAATGGGCAAAGAAATGTAGTATGGACGGAGGAGAGGAAAATGTAATAGAGTTCGAAAAATGGAGGGAAGAGATGACACCTTTCGAAGAAGAGGAACTCAATACAGTGCTGAATAGAATGAAAGGACATATGCCCCTGGAGGAGAGGCAGGAGAGGGCATCAAGGCAAGGGCATGGAAGGAATTACCAATAGAAGGAAGAAGAAAACTCCTGGAATTAATAAACAGAGTAAGTAATGGGGAAGATGCGGTTCCTGAAGAATGGAAGCAAGGGGTATTAATACTAATCTACAAAATAGGCTGCAAAAAGAAGGGGGGAAGTTATAGAGGGATCACGTTGATGAA
>JARJED010309867.1:0-15415 GCA_030264515.1 Sepedophilus sp. GC000190 | reverse complement strand
GATAAATTTGAGTAATAAGAAGTTTGAAGCAAAAGACCGACAAATACGTTTGACATTCTCAAGCCTGTAGTCTTATGGTTTTGACATCGCTCGATCCGATTCTGATGTCAGAATTGACACTTTCATTATTGAAAGCTGTCAATAAAGCTGTCAAAAATGAGTCTAAATGGTTTTTCTTCATTTTACCGTTTTTTCGAGATTTTAGTTAGTTTTTCAAGGCTAAATTCATATTTTTTGCTAAAAAAATATATTTTGACATTAGACAAAGATCAATTTGCTGTCAAAATTAATGGATAGCCAGAAATGTTTGTACACTTTTGAAAATCCAATAAGGTTTTTAATCAATTCAGACATGGAAAGGTAGAAACTGTTAAAGAGTAACTAGAATTTGAATTAATGATAAGAAATTTCATAAATCAGGTTATTTGTGTACTTTGTACTTTGCGGTTATAAGTCTTAACGATAATTTTCATCAAAGTTACATTTTTTCAACCAACGTTTATTTACGAGCATCCGCAATTTTTTTTTCGATAATCTTCAAAAATTTGAACGATGTACTGTTTTTGCTCTTCATCGTAAGTTAATCTGTCTTTATAATCAGTAAATGAATTTAACACCTCTTTCTGCACAGTCGTTGACTACTTTGAGTTTTGGGGCGATTTTGAGAGCAGCTACATAATCTAGGAAAAAGCCAAGTTCTTTGTCAAGCAATGAGTTTCGGAAGCATTGTAACGTTTCATCAAAATGGATTTCTGAAATTTACTTTGCCAAAATAACGGACACCCTACTACGAATGATAATGTAAAACATCGCAAATGTCATTCATATGCAGGACAAATAACAAAAGTATTGTATGATTCTATAATATGACATCTGCTTTTGTTCACTCTTTGTCAGTATAGCACATTATACGAGGTGTGAAAATTTAATTACAGAATTTACGCTATAGTACAAGAGGTATGCAAAATAAACCAAAAATGAGGCACCATTTAATAGTTCACAGTTTTATCAATAAATGTTAGTTTCTGTGCAGCACATCACGTTTCTTTCAGTACTAATGGAGAAACGAGTAAAAATAGAATCTTGCTGTAAAACTGCAACAAAAACTGACAAGACATTAAAAATTGTGTACGATGATAGCACCCTAGTGGTATTAGTGTGTTTTAATGCTTTAAGCGTTTTGAAGATGGAGATTACGATATTAGAGATGACTCTAGAAGCAGACATTCTTCGGTCTTTCGAAATGCAAATTTGTTACAAGAGATCGACAAATAGCCCTCTAAATGATGGGAGATCAGTTGAACATCAATAACGAGACGATTCGACAAATTTGACAAGAAGATTTAGTTTTGTGCTCAACGAATAAGCAAAAACAGCGAAGAGTTGCATAATGCGACAATGCAATTTTTTTTAAGTGCATTGTTACTGGTGATATATGATGAGTGTTTCAGTACGATTCTGAGATGAAAGTTAGAGCATGTAGTGGTCTGGAAGTACATAACAAAGACACAAAATGTATCCAAAATAAAAAAACATAGTTTCTTCAGACACCTTTAGTGACTGTTTAAAAAAGTTTCAGAACGTTTCAGTAAATGAATTAATGTAAATAGATATTACTTTGAATAAATATCAAACATTTTTCGTATTACTTCTATTCTATATGTTTTTATTGAGACATTCCGGGAATTAAATTGCCACACCTCGTATAATAAAAATACTTGCATTATAAAGCAGTAAGAACAGTCCTCTATAATGTGTTCTTAATAAATTAATTGACAAGGTGAATTTTAAGAGAGCAATTTTAAAAATGTATTTTTAAGTGGTTGTTTATAAAAGAAATAAAAAATAAAATTGAAATAATACATAATATTTTGTATGGAGTATGGACAATAATACATTGAAAATTGAATGGACATAAATTTTCTTATATTGGTGCTGCTGACTAGTGGGCAGCATTGTTCACGTCCTGGCATTTAGTAAAGTTACCCCATATTAATGTAAATATGTGGGTCTTCGGCAGGTGAAGTGAGACGATAGCGAGGTGGTCTATAATCAGCCATCAGTCTCGATATGCCGGTCCGTACAAAAAAAACTTATAAAACCTAATCGTCTGTCGCACTTGCACTCCATCTGCCCACCACCATTCAAATAAAAAAAACATCCCACTTGTATATTTTTTACCTGGAATTGTGAACCAGATTTCTTTAAAAATGCGTTAATACATATCAATACAATTGACAGCATTGAAAAAACTTAAACGTAGTGTACTTATTTTATTAAATGTTTTGTTGTAATTGAGACATAATTGTTTAAGAAAAAATAATAGCACCGCGATAGCGTTCGTGCTTACGTTCTTCATCTTGGTTTTAAATAGAAACGAGCATCACTCCTTAATAAAATAAAGAACGTATGAGATGTAAAAGAACGATGCGAAGAACCTGTTCATTTCTGGACAAAGGAGATTTTGCGAAACGTTGAACCTCTCTCCGGATTGATTTACATTACTTTTCTTTCAATAAGACGGAAGCAAATTTATATTTAATTTATAGCTATATTAAATTTGCTTAAATATTGCTATAATTATTATTAATATTATGAATAACAGCATTTAAACATAAAAAATTAACCATTCAAAAATGAAATAGATTTCCTGTTTAATTAAATAAATAATTTAATAATATGTTTATTAGTATTAGTTATTCATTGAAAAAAAAATAGTTTAAAATTATTATAGTAAGACATGGTTGGGATTTTGGTATCGGCAGATTGTACTAGAACTGAACTTTGCGGAAAATAGTAATAGAATTTAATATATCTTATTAGCGAAAAAAAAAATAGTTACATTTAGCTGAAATATATCTGTGTCTGCAGGGTAAAGTGAGTAAAGTCCAAATTTGTGAAAAATGAGTTTTCAAAACTATCATAAACTGTATTTTTTGCTCTTTATGTAGGTACAGAGAGTTTTCCTATGTAGATTTTGGGAGATTCACGAGTGTGTGCTGCTTTAAGTCAACAAATCAATTACTCTAACAAACTTAAAATTCCGAATTCTCAGAATTGACCACTTGAACTTGACATTCTTTATCCTGCTGATACAGATATGCAGGAAAACAAAAAACATGCCATAAAAATCATTTTAAGCTTAAAAATGCCCTATAAAAATTATAATATGCTATAAAACATAGAATACGCTCTAAAAAAATATGCTCTTAATTATATAAGAAAAACATGTGAAAACAGATTCATAAAGAAGAATACAAAAATATGTTTATATTTACATAGCATTTATACAAAAACCGACATTTGGAAAAATCGATTTTCGAATTCCAGTATTTTCAAAAACTTGTATAAACCGGTTTTCATATTTTAAAAAATGCAAATTAGCAAAATAATAGCAAATCTAATTTCTCCATTTTGTGAATTCGTTCTTCAAAAAGATAATAACTTTCAACAATTTAAAAAAAAATTGAAATATTTTCAAATAATTTCAATAGGTTTCAATGACACAAGAAAATAAAACTTACTGCCATGATAGGCGACGGAGACGATGACAACTACCCGAAAAGGGGATGTATTGAATATTTGGCTTTCGGACCTTTCATGGTAACGAAGCCATCGAAGGCGAGCTGCTTTTGCGTGGAGGTGTTAGAGTGTGACAATGAAACCGTAGTGTGTCTGACGATGAGTTGACATTGTCCTTATCAAAGTCAGAGTTCTCATGCTTAGACTTGAGGAGACATGGGAGTTATAAAGGCGGTGGAGTCACCTGCGATCGGTACAGGTTCTCTAACGTGTCGGGTTGTCTTAAAATCATGGCTACCAGAAATACAAATCATTTAAACCAC
The DNA here is from genome assembly GCA_030264515.1 of Sepedophilus sp. GC000190. NCBI lineage: Eukaryota > Metazoa > Arthropoda > Insecta > Coleoptera > Staphylinidae > Sepedophilus > Sepedophilus sp. GC000190. Next base: position 11,570 of record JARJED010309867.1, on the reverse strand, counting down.
AACTGGTCAAATAATTTTAATCAGTTTTGTTATGTTTGTGGAAAATTTGAAATTAAAAAATACCAAAGAAATTTAACTGACGTACAAAACTTGTTTCCAAAGAGATGTACAAGACCAGACAAAAACTGGAGCTTACACATAATTTGTGCTGCTTGCTATGCTCAACTACAGCGTTGAAAAAAAAATGAAAGATGATAAAGATAAAAAATATAGTGTCCCTGCAATATGAAAAAGCCTCTTAAATCAGAAGAATGCTATATTTATATGAAAACCTAACATAGTTTACTCTTCTGTTTACAGTTTTACAGGTCCTATTCCCACAAAAGCTCATATGGAATATGAAGCAATTGCTTCAGATTCTGATGCAGAAAACATGAGAGTCGATGGTGCTAAAATCGTAAATTAGGTCGAATCATATATATCGCAAAGGTATTTCTAAAGTGTCACAACTCAAAAAATAGTTTTTTTAAACGCTCAAAACTATGTATCTGTAAATTTATAGGAAAATTAATTACAAATAATTGAAAAGAATTAAATGAAAGTTTAATCCTTCTATTAAATAATCAAGTATAAAGTAATTTTGCATTTACGAATATGTTACAAACATTATTCGAAAGTACGGGAAAACACAGTTAACCCTAGGTGTAATATTTATACTATCTTAAAACTCGCTTTACCAGATAGAAGATTTTGAACCTATATCTAAAACAAAAATCCCAGTATTAACATCACAAGAACTAAATGACCTAATCGAGACTTGGGTTTGCCAAAAAATGGACCAGAGTGTTTAGCTTCATTTAAAAAAAGAACTATTCAGAGAAAGGAATAAAAATTCGTTTTTATAGAAATAGAGAACAGGAATGCAGGGAATACTTTGCGGAAGATGCTGAATCTTCTTTAGTATACTGCCATAAAACTGTTATAAAGACGAAGAGTGGAGATTTTTTATAGATTCATTAAAATGGAGCTTAAAAGCCGTTTTATTGCATAATACGAATGTGTTTGCTCCGATTCCCATAGCTCATTCCGTACTAATGAAGAAAAATTACAAACATTTAGAAGAAATATTAAGGAAAGTGAAATATGAACAGCATAATTGGTTGGTGTGTGGAGACTTAAAAATAACTTTAATGGTGTTAGGGCAGCAGTCTGGTTATACTAAACCTCCTTGTTACTTATGTTTGTTGGACAGTAGGGACAGAAAAATCAATACACTCGAAAATAGTGAGTACCCAGAACGAATTTGTTACAGGATCAGACTTTTCTTTATAAGCTGCTACTTGATCCTCCAAAATAATACTACCATCACTTCATATAAAACTTGGTGTTGTTAAACAATTTGTGAAGGCGCTAGCTAAGGAGGGACCATGCATGCTTGAAGTATATAGAATAAATGTTCCACAAATTTTGGATGCAAAATTAAGCGAAAGAATAATTTGATGGACCGCAGATTCGCAAAATACTTAGAGATTCTAATTTTGCCAGCACAATGAACAGAATCGAGAAAAACGCCCTGATAAGTTTCAAGGTTGAAAATTTTCTCGGGAATAATAAAAGTGAAAATAACAAGGAGATAGTGAAAACATGGTCAGTGACTTTGGTAAATTGGGGTGCAATGTTAATTTAAAACGCCATTTTCTCCATAATCACATAGACCAGTTTCCAGAAAATCTTGGAGATTTCAGAGATAAGGTAAAAGATTTTACCATGTTTGCATGTTAAAGGGAGTTTTGCCAGAAGCAGCAAAACTGCCACTACGAAGGTCTTTTGAAAATAAAAGATTTAGTTACAGTAGAAGCGACAAATTCACATAGTTTAAAGTAATCGGCCACTTTACCTGACAGTCCGTTTTCTACATGCAAGGATTGGGTTGGGCCAAACGTCGGCTATTAAAAACAGCGGGAGACACTTGCAGTTTGCAGTTATTTAAATTAAAAGAAAATAATTCTAACCAATATATAAAAAAATAAAATATATTTTCACGTATTACATTACATACCTCATTTACCTCGAAGCATTTATATCCGAAAGAATTGGAATTGGACCAAGTCTATTTCGCTTATATCATTAAAAATTCAAAGTATTCCAATCTCAATCTTTAGGATATAATAAGAATTGTATTTCACGTTTATATCTTAAGGATTGAGATTGGAATACTTTGAATTTTTATTGATATAAGTGAAATATATTTGGTCCAATTTCAATTCTATCGGATCCAAAGGCCTCGAGGTAAATGGGGTCATATATAGGTGCGAATTTATCTATACGGCGATGCAGTTAAACTTTCCCAAAAAATATAAGGCGGAAATTTAAAATTTTCAATAATATACGTATTTACTAAATAATAACAAAAAATTGCAATTACATTATTATTAAGAAATTTAATTCCAAACAAATGTTTCAAGTTTTTCAGTTCGAACGCCTGATTTTTTTAACAAAGCCTGGGTTAGATGAAATCGACATCCTACTAGATTTGCTTCCGATCAAATATATGTATTACGAATTATTGAAGCTAATGTCAAGTACCAATTGAAACCCTATCGAGATCTATTAATGGATAGTCCTTAATCCCGTGCTCACACCATATCGGCTTAATATACCTGGGAGATTTGAAGGCGAAATCATTTTGGGTCCAATTGTAATGTACCCAAAGTAATACCTTATGCAAACTTAATATTTAAGAAAACGAATAAAGAATTTTTTTACTTACTTAGGGGTGGTTTTATAACCTGGAAGGGTTTTTTACTCTAATATGAGCATTGAGTGTAAAAAATAACTTATTTACATTGACTAGGTAATTGGGCTGAATTTTTTTTTCTGTAATTTGAAAAATTCTTAGAAACTTGTCATTTTGACATATTTTTTGGCAATTTTTGGGTCATAAAGGGAATATAAAAAATGTTGATTATAGGCACAATTGTGATACCAGATTTGGATTCTGCCTCTTAAAATATATAAAGGTAGAGCGGCCTGGTCAAAAGATATGAAAAAAAAATTGTGTGCCTGTGAATTAATTTTGAAATTGAAAATAGATGTTGATGAATTCAATCGAAATTTAATTACCATAAAATTAAATCGAACTTCATCAGTTCTTGCAAAATTCAATGTAATTTTATCAAAGCTTAATTTTGTTGAATTATTATATATAAAATTTAGAGTTTTGGTGAAATTTAATAAAATTTGAAATAAAATTAATTGAATTAGATTAAATTTAATAATGTAACTTCACTGTGTTTCTATAAAAACCACTACATCAATAAAAAATAATTAAATTCAACAAAAATATCTATAAAAATAAATTTAATATCAATTGAAATTTAACTAAAAATATTGCAACTTCAACAATAATCGATTTAATATTTTTTAGTAAAAATTTAAATGAAAAAAATTTAAATCTCTGCAATTTTATGAAAACAAAACGAAAATCAATTTAAATTTAACGAAATTTAAAAAAGTTTTATGAAAAAAAAAATTATTTATATAAAATTTAATCAAAATTCAATTAAAATCAAGTTTTTTATTTATATAAATTTTAACAAAAATCAATTAACCGTTATAAAATTTGTTAACTGTTTACAAAAATAATGGAATTTCTATAAAATTTAACAAAAAGGCAATAAAAACCCAACAAAAATGCATACAAAATACAAATGTACTGAAAATCAATGACAGTTTAAATGAAAATAGTAAACATAATTAAAATTTCATGAAAATAAAAGGAAAGTCAACTAAATTTTATGAACATTTAACGAAAGTCAATTATTTTTTACCCAAACGAAATAAAAATTTAAAAAATTTGTTATGAGAATGGAGTATTTTAAATGGATTTCATTTAAATTTAACAAAAATTGCCACGCAAATGGTGGTGAAACTAAATAAAATTCATCAAAGTTAATTAAATTTCAATTACGACAATTGCAGTATTATAAAATCTAAACAAAAACCAATGAAAATTCAACAAAAATCAAAGAAACATCATGAAATTTTAACAGAAATCAATGAAAATTATTAAAAATATCTATAACCTTTATAAATTTTAAAAAATAAAAAAAACTCAATGAATATACAAATTAAATAATCAAATACGAATGAAAGTCATTGAAATTGTTCGAAAATAAAACGATTTCTTAGAGAACACTCCTTGAATTTGCAAATAAATCATTGAATTTTTCTGAACTTTCATTACATATTTCAAAGAATAATTAAATTTATGCAAAATTAGATTAAATTTCAATCAACATTAATTTAATTTCTCTAAAAAGAAAACAAACATTCCTAATTATTGTTATTATATTGTACTCTTGATTAGTTGATTGATTGTCAGTTAGCATTAACTAAAGCTTGGTTTTTATAAACAAGTGTCATATCGCGCTGCAAAATATGTGCACATTGGTCAAGCTCACGTGACTGTGCGGAATGAACCATTCCGCACAGTTACGAGAAATATGCAGCGTCGTTGGCTATCCATCCGTGTAGAATATGCGACATTCTATAGCGGTCGAAGGAAAATGCACTTTATACACTTATTGGTGAAATATGCATATTTTTAAGCAAATAGGTCCTTAATGATCCGAATTAAGAAACACAAAAAACATCTGCTAATACTAGGTACATGTACAATCAGAGTCATAAATGCCTGCCCATTATGCACTTTTATTTCGCTTGCGCAATATAAAATTCGGAAGCGAGTGAATGCGCAATATAGCTCTGCATAAAGTGTGCACTTCAAACTTTATGTAGGGCTATAGTGCCCATCCATTCGTATGTATGTACACGTTTATAATTTATATAGTTATTGAAATTATTCATTTATAAATGCGTAACAGGTCGTGTTTGATGTGACTGTCAACGTGTTTTATTGTTGATAATGGCGAAAAAAAAAAGAAGTGTCTGCTTCAGAATAAACTACGAGCAGCAAGAGTCTTATTTGCAATCGTTTTTGTATGAAAATTATTCTGGATACGAATCCGACGTGGTCAATGAAAACCAGGACTTTTATGAAGATAGTGGTTCTGACAATGAATAGCTTCCACTTAACAATCAGCGATCAGATTGTTCAGGTGAATTAATTTATATTGCTTTCAAATATTGACTGAATCAAATTATTAAGGTTTTGCTTTTCAAAACTTATACCTACAAAGCGGTATTTATTTCACTTATTTCATTATACGAATCCATCTTGACTCAGATGGTGAAGATTTGGGATTGCAAATTTACCGGCTTTTTCAATTACCGGTAATTCGGTAACCGGTATTTTACCGGTAACCATAATAAACAAAGTTATTCTTGAAAGAGTGTTTGGACAATGACGGACACCACTTACCAGACATTATTTTTAAAATCGCAGAAATACAACTTCTCATCTTGTAAGTTAAGGGGATGAAAATATTATGTTGTATCTCGAGTATTTATTTTCAATTCACCTTCAAAGGGAATGTTGCCCCATCCAATATAATCCAGCATTATAAAGAAACATATGAAAATAAAACTATTCTGAACATAAAATATACAAGAATATAACATAAAATATATCAGTATATGAACCATTGAAAATATATCATTTTAAATTTAAACTTAAAAAAAAAAATAAGAACACCATAACATAACTTATCTAAACTTTCAGCACTTAATTGTAGCACATTTTTTTTTAATTGTTGACATAATCAATAAAAAATTTGAAAAAATCGGTTTTAGAAATGTAATTTTAACATGGGTTCTAATGAGTGTTTTGAAAATATGAAAATACCGAAAAAAAAATTGTAATTTACCGGTAAAATTTGAAGACCATTTTTTGCGATTTACCGGTAAATTGGTAAACCGGTTTACCGGTATTGCAATTCAGTTTTCCAAAAATTCAGAGAAATTACGTGGAAATGTAACGATATTAAAAAAATTTAATAATCGTGTAACCCAAAATGCAAATTATAAATTTGAACAAAATTTTATTTAATTTCAATCAAAGTCAACGAAATTTGATTTCGCCTAATGATTTTACTGCAAGTCAAAGATTTTCAATAAATTTTACTAAAATAAACGAACCATTGTAATTAAAAAAAAAATCAATCATCTGCACTAATTTCATTGAATTTATTATAATATAATGAAATATCAACAAAAATCAATAAAATTTGACATAATTTGATTCTATTAACATAAACGTAACACTTACCTTGTTGCAGACTTGTGACAAGATCTCTTAAACGAACCGTAGCTGAAACGGTAGGATTTTCACTTCATGTGAAGTATTCGATAGCTTCAAAGAATTTCGACCAAAAGCTTTTCAATGCTCACTATCAAATAATACTCACCTACGAATTTCAAATTTTGAATTTTGAAAAAAAAAAAATGCGCGACATACAAATATACAGAATTTGTTTTGTAGGTCCATTTTCATCAATATCTGAAAAACTATTTTTTCACGATTACTATTCATTGTCATTCCATATATGATTATGTAAAAATCTAATGTGGTCATCCACATGACATTAACAAACGCATTACCATATACAAATGTCTTATTTTTTTTTAATTTCTGATTTTGAATATATTATTAATGTCTTAATCTATTCTCTTTCAACTTGTCATACCTATTACAATTAAATATAGATTTAATTTACGCTTAATAATTATTGCTTAAAAATTTCTCTAAAGAGTAAAGGTAGTTTTTCTCTTCAGGTAAAGTTTCTCTTCCCCTCAATCCATCACACTCGTTACCATTCTGAACATTCTAGACAGCCTAATGCAATTTTTAACCTGTTAATTGTTTCATTTGACCTACCACCTTCCCCGCGGTAAGCGCCTTTTAACTTCCCCTTCGGCTATTAGAAATCGATTAGAAACTTAAAACATAGTTAGAGTCTAAATCATTATTTCTCTCTGAACCCTGGACATACCCGATGGCGCCCAAGAATTTTACTGTAAGGGCCAGTTATGCAACGCACTCATAAGGGAGTTGCGTTACACATTACGGGACATCTAAAGAAGCAAAAAAGTCACTCTACATGGCTTATATAGACTATAGTAAGACTTTTGACAGTGTACCACATACTTGGCTACAAGAAATCTAATACATATAAAGGTAGATGGCGTAATAAAAAACTTCTTCAAACATAATGACGACGTAGAATACTTCCTTAAATATTACAGAACAAACAGCACACCACTCACCATAAATAATATCAGAATACAAAACGGAATATTTCAGGGAGATGCGTTAAGCGCACTTTGGTTTTTTATGGCACTAAATCCGCTATCTAATATGCTAAATAAAACTGGAAAAGGATATAGTATTGAAGGACCTAGTTGAAACAATAATTCTCCCTTTATTCTAACACATCTACTTTACGACATCAAAATGTATTCAGAAAGTAAACCTGATCTTGAAATGCTCTTGAGAAAGACAACATCTTTTAGTCAAGACATAAAGGTGAACTTTGGTCTGGACAAAGGCGTAACTAATGCAATTGATAGAGGCAAGAGGAAATAAGACACATACTACGAAATTAAATTAGACATACACAGCAGCGAAAAAATAGAAGGAATGGGTGAAAATGAATTATATAAGTATCTAGGATATAAACAAAGTACTAGTATTGACATGAAGCAAACAAAAAAGAACTTAAAAATAAGATGGAAGAAACACTTAGAACAGTAATGAACCAAGCTATGCGGTAGAAACATGAGTCGAGCGATTAACACCTATGCTATTTCAATCATTACATACGGCCTGTGAATCATAAGATGGTCTGAAACTGAATAACTTAATCGTATAGAGCGTACAACAGCAGCCAAATATAGATTACATCATCCTAGAAACGCTAAGGAACATTTTCATTCACCAAGATATAAAGGAAGGACAGGTATAATCGATTTATGCTACATGAACGAAAAACAAAAATACAACAATGCAGGATAAAAAACTTTCACCACTAAATTTTTGCAACACAAATGAAAACATAACAGACATCACCAAGCTAGAACACATAAATAAGAAAACAAATATGAGGATGAGCTTGAGCAAAATCATATTCACGCTGAAACATCTAATAAATGGCTTATCTAGGGCAATATTTTTAGAGAAACTGAAAGTTTAATGATTGCCATCCAAGACCAGTGGAAGCTACAAAAAACTACCGAAAATATATCATAAAAAATCCTGAAACAAGAGATGACAAATGTAGGAGGAAATGCGGAAAATTCAGCGAAAATATAGAGCACTTAATAAGTGGATGTACTGTGTTGGCACCAATTGAGTTTACTAAACGACATAATTTGGTAGCAGGAGTGTTACACCAAGCCTTTGTCAGATTTATAAACTACTAGAAAACAGAAAACTCTATTACATCTACATTCCAGAAAATGTATTAGAAAACGGTATATTTCTTATATATTGGAACAGAAAGATAATTATAGATAAAGACATTCAAAACCATAAACCTGACTTAGATGTAAGAAGCAACCGCACGAAAGTCACTACGCTCATAGATATTGCGACCACTAGCGACAAACATTAAAAAGAAAGACTTAGAGAAAAAATAAAAATACATGGAATTGGAAAGCGAGATCAAAGAAATGTGGCATCAAGATAAAGTCGAAATAATTCCAATCATTTTAGGGACAACGGGGGAAATTCCTAGAGCGTTAATTGAAATCCTAAAAAAGCTCGATGTACACGAGAAGTTGTACATAACCATCCAACAGGTAATTGTCCTTCAAACATGCAACATTATGAGAAGCACCATAGGTATTTAAATAGAAACAATGTACTAAATAAATTAATATCTTGTACTTGGTACCGATGGCAAATATATTAACATCAGTCCAAAAACTGTACGATGACAGAAATAATAAATAACGATCAATTATATATATAACGGCTAACTCTAGGAACAATAATAATAATAATTTCTTAAGTAACTTAAATTAACTTGAATTTTGCAATACGTAAATTTGAAAGACTGTAATTAGTAACGTATAATTTAAATTTAAAATGAAATTCCATACAGTTCTGGTGACCAAGAAGCATTAGATCGGTTATTTTGCAGAGGAATGCTTGTTCCGAAATTGTAGCTAAAGATCAAGGGGTCAATCTAAAAACTGACTTTTGAATCATGTTTAAAACAATTTTTTTAGTCCTAACCCAATAAGTGGGATATGAAATAAAAGCTGGTGATTTGGGAAACTTAACAAGGTATATGAACAATATTTTCATAACAAACTTAGTCGCACGTACCCAATAAGTACAAAGTACAAAGTACACACTACCATTTATTTGTATAAATATTTACAATATTACATCTAAAAATTATTGAATAAATTACAGATCTGTATAACAAAATTATTCTTTCTTGGTGCATACTTCCTAATGCGATGATTTACCTTTGTTCCTTTAAAAAATGTAATGCAAGTGTGTGCAAAAAATCACGTGTACAACTTTCTCAAATTTGTAAATATTTGTGCAGGAATTTCACAATGCCATGTGAAATTTATGTGATCGAATGCAACATTATTGGTTTATCATACAATAGTATAATAATTATTGTTTGTGTGAAATTAAATATTCAATGCGGGGACGCACGTATGCGAATCTGCCATTTACGTGCAATATCAGTAACTCTTTTATGCAAGCCGTCTTTATTTGTTAAATCTGTAGAATAATAATTTTATTTTTTAATAAATAAAATAATTCATAATAAACTTTTCTACTTATGAACTGCGATTAAACTAAGTCTGCTATCAACCAGACACCAAATATTTGAAGTAGGCACTTCTCTCTGTGGTATGTAAACTAACTTTTATTCATATGAAAAATAAGTATGTGCTCGCGACATACAAGTGTATCAACTCATTTTGAGTATCTACTTTTAAATTTTATTCGTGTAGCTGGGAGTTCTACTTCAATATCGTGGATATAGAGTATACGTGTTCATCCTTTTTTTCATGGGATTCATTTGTGTATCACATCGTTATCTATGGAAACCAGCGTTAGTTTGCATGCAAGCTTCTAGTTACTTTTCATCAAGTGTAAAGCCAAAATCCATGATGAAAGCATTGCTAATTTGAACCCAAAAACAAAAGGCAGGGCCGGAGCAGATACGGAATAATCTTCCACCGCTCCGCATAATTAACGCATCACTAGTTTTTTGTTTTTACTTTTTTATAATGTTACATTTTGATTAAAATTGCAAAAGCTATTGGAAAACAAATTATTTTTCCACATTTTTCCAGCAACTATCTGGAAATTGGTATTTTTCTGAACAACAAAAAAATATGAACAAAGAAAATCTTTTATTTAATTCATGACAATTTTATTAAATACCACACATTTTCATCTATGCTCCTTCTTACAGTGTTGTGAACGTTTTTGCTACATACTACATACACACAAAATGTTGATAGAGTTCGTTTTTTTGGTGGATGATTGCATCTAACTATGTTTTTTTTATCAGACATCATGCTTGTAGTATTGGATTGCCTGGCTTAATCTCAATACCAACTTAATTAAAATTCGTATTAACTTTTAGAACAATATTAAATTCGCATTATAACGCAATAGAAGAAACCGATCTTCAATATACACAGGTCATATAAGTAGTTCTATGATATTAGTGATGAGGTGTTGAAATGTGAGGCGACCACCATCAATCCACCAATAACAGACAGAGCTGTATTTGCTGTGGAAGAAATATTTCTGAAACAATTGAAGGAGCGAGTGGATATAACAACATAGCGAATAAAGTATTTTCGATGAAAAAACATCGACTTTAACAATTTATAAAAAGTCTACTTATTTTCAACAACAAAAATGTAAATTTACATGTATAATAATTTAACGTAGTTTTACCTACAGAGAAATGAATAAAAATTCAAATCAAAAATTAATGTCTCAGAGGGGACTCGAACCCCCGACCTCTAGCTTTAGCCGCTATTACTCTACCAAAAATGTAAATTGTTGAACATTTTACAAAAATTCGAAAAATAAAAAAATATTAATATATATTTATTTAATTTTTTTAATTTTTCATAAAATAAAGTGATATTCAAAAGAAATGCAATGCAATTTTGAATAGCCAAATGTTTTTAACATTAAAAATAAATGTTTGGAAACGATTTTCAAAAAATATGAGGAATGAATTAAAGAAATCAAAGATTCGTAATATCATTTTGAAAAACGTTTTTTTAGAAAATCTAAAAATAAAATAAAGTATTATAAAAGTTTTCAACAAAAAATCTAAACGACACCGAGAATTTTTAAAATTTCCCAAAACAATTAACAATTTTTTAAATATTTTTCACACAAATAAATATGTGTGATTTTCAAAACATTAGAAAATATATTTTTTTAGATAAAATAATTTTAAAAGTTCTATTTAAAAAAATAAAGTGTTTTTTTAACAAATCGGAAAAATAATTTAAAAAAATCTAAAAAAATACATAAAAATGAACAGTCAAGAATTTTTTTAATTTATTGTGACAAATTAATGAATTTAAAAAAATATATAAAAAATAAACAATCACATAATTTTGAAAAATGAAAAATTTCCAGAAATTCTAAAAATGAAATGAAGCAT
>JARJED010308057.1:0-11748 GCA_030264515.1 Sepedophilus sp. GC000190 | reverse complement strand
GTATAAAAAAAATGTTTCAATGATTTCAAAGAAATTTATTGATCTGTTTTAATTAATGGTTCATAAATCTAATAGAATTTCAGAGATTATCATTAAACAAAAATAACGACTTTTAAATAATGTCATTAATTTTTGAAAGCTGTTATGCTGTTATGGAAATTCACTGAAATGTTATTAAAAAAAATCATGAAATTTTGATTGGTAAAAAAAAATCGTTAAGATTTTTAGATCTGTAACAGACTAATGAAAGGCTTATTCAAAAGGTGTCATATTTAATATTAATAATAATTTTAAAAGATGCTAGATACCATTTGTAAACTAAGAAGAATAATCGTGTTTATCATATCTAGTACGTACATATAACTAATTATGTCAAACAAATTTCAAACAAGGTTGTGTTAGCATATCAATTCACAAAGTTAATAACAGAAATCATGAAGTTCAAAATTTAAAAATGTAACGCATTCATAGCCATTCTCATATAAATAATGAACAATACACTTTAGTAGGAGAAGAGCATTTTCAAGCATAACTACGAGAACTGTCAAGCAATGAATACAATTACGAAAATAATGTTACCACCCACCCAATAGGAAGCAGAAACATTGCTTCTATATTTGATTCTAAAAGTTACAATCTTAGAAACTACAGAGCAAGATCATAAGTATCAATCAATTTGTACTAGTAGGCAAAATTATGACTAAAGATAATAATTTCTGCACAAACGTGAGCCAAGTAAAGACTTGTAATAAAATGCAAAAAAAACAATGTGTTGAAGACACCTTAGAGTATATCACGAATAAGTATAATCAATTTAATCAAGCATTGGAACCAATTGAAGCAATAGAATCTTTAAGTACATTAGCGAATTATAATAGGAAGAGAACAAGCATTTATAACTTACACGATGAAGTAAAGGAAATACAAGAAGAAGTAGATATAGTAATTAAAGAGCATAAAATATTTACTGTCTATGGAAGATTCTACAGTATTCGAAAGGCATTAGTCAAACGCGGTTGGATAGAAAAGTTGCATGAAAGCTATACGCCTCCAGGTTGCAATCGTCTGACTATGCAGCGATTGAAATCGTATAGAATTATTGATTTATTGGTAGGATTAAATGCATTAAGAGGGACAAAAAATGAGAATTTATCTCATGTGTATAGGCTGATGCTTTTATCCAAAATGGTCGAAAACGAACCGGTTTATTTTTACTGGGGTAAAGACATTAACAGCATTCATCAGAAAAACTTAAAGGAAGCGATTACAAACTTCATAGGAAGAGTCCAGTTTAATTACACTACTAAAGAAGGTTTGTGCAAATGTGCTAAATATAGCCAGTGGCTGGATAAAACAATATTTTCCAAACTAAGAGTCCCAAGGACTTACTGTTTTTCAAATGGGGAATTTTCAGATTTCCAATACGATTTTAAAATAACAGCAGCGATTTCTTTGTTGAAATACATTTTATATTTACACAAATCTAAAACATCTAATGTAATATCTTCGGAAGGTACGCTTTCTATATGGATGTTTTATTTTGCGCTGATGGAATGCACTAAATTTGTTAAAAAAATAAATAACGAGAACATCGATAACTTTCCAGTGAGTGAGGAGAAATGGAGTGATTTCTTGAATGCATATTATAAAGCTTGCAGTTATACCCAGCATTTTGAAAAAAATAAAAAGGAAACTGTGAATTCCATCGTGTACAAGTCCAAGGCAATGTTGAAACATATAGAATTATTGTGTCCATACGTAAAGTCGGACGGCTACATGAATATATGGATATTGAAACCTAGCTCAGGTTCTAATGGATGCGGAATAAAGTTCTGTAGAACATTAGATGAGGTCAAAAATCACCAAATTAATAGTTATGTGATACAAAAATATATTGAGAATCCGCTATTAATTCACAAAACAAAATTTGATATTAGACAATGGTTTCTAATTAGTTCAACAAATTCATTAACGGTATGGATGTACAAAGACTGTTACCTAAGGTTTAGTTCGCAAGCTTACGACTTGACAAAGCTACACGAATCCGTCCATCTGACAAATAATTCTATTCAAAGCAAATACAATATTTGCTGTGATTCGCTTTTGCCTAGTTATAAGATGTGGTATTTAAAAGAGTTTAGAGAGTATCTTGCGACAATAGGACATTCGGAAGCGTTCGACCAAATCATGTATCCAGGGATGAAGGAATGTATAAAGGCCCTTATTCGAGCCAGCCAAGTTAAGAAATTCAAATCTGAAAATGGATTTGAATTGTATGGAGCCGACTTCATGGTGACTGAGGATTTTAAGCCTTGGTTAATTGAAGTCAACTCGAATCCTGCTATGTTCCCTAGCACTCCAGTTACTTCTAAATTATGTCCAATTGTACTAGACCAGGTTATAAAAGTTGTTGTGGATTATGCTGCTGATTCAAATGCTTCAACTGGAAATTTTGAATTGATTTACAAAGAAAATTAATTCAAGAAAAGCACCAGCAACTTGAATAATGCCTTGCCACAAATATTTAATTGTTCTTATAAATAAATAAACATATTATATACAATATATATTTAAACATCAATTTAATTCTTACTATCAACTTTGATGCATCGGTAGTTGTTTGTTTCGCTTATATCAGCTATAATATTTCTTTTTCTTTTGTAGTAGCACGTCTTGCACAAACCATACTGGTTTGTTTATATCCGGCGGATATTTGTATCCGCAAAAGGGGTTGGGTGTTAATGATCATGATGATAATGAATACCACTATACTTCCCCACTACTCCTAGGTACTCGTTTTAGGATGTGTCGACCTGCAGTCCCAAACCTTCGAAAAATATCATACTGATGAACTGATGCACTGTTTATTATGATTACGTATGATAATGTAAAAATAAAGCATCTGCTTAAATGTGCACTCTGTATATTTATCAAGTGTACATTAACCATTTGCATTTCAAAATATGACATGAATCATTCATTCATGACAATTAATGAGATTCGAAATTTCAGTAGATTGAAGTATAAGGTGCAAAGGTTTCTCGCTATAAATGCGAAATCAGAAACCTTCTGAACTCATACACACAAAACTTCAAGGAGAACGAGGTTTTCTAAATAAAAATAAAAATTACAATCTTGTCCTTGTGTGTAAATAAACTCGCACCCATGAACGCGTTTATAAAAGAGTTCAATTTATTCAATCCCGAAACTGGTGAATATAACAATGCACTATTTTTAAAGAAAGCTACATCCTCAAAACTTAACAAAAATAGTCGCAATTGTATAACAAAGAAACGCAAAGAGACTAAAACGACAAACCAGTTAAAATTGGAAAATGTACCGAAGCGCAGCAAAACTCTCGAGAAAAAAAAATGGATCAACAAAGATAAGAAAAATGGTAGCCAGCAGTTACTCAGGTTGAACTTGGAACCGGCTAAGAAAAGATCGCGCAAACTTAAAAGCAAACGCACAAGTGTCTTCCAAGAATCTTCTAGGCCGAATACGCCTGGTTCATCGCCACCAAAATTATCTCGTAACTCTGTTTGGAATAGTCATAGGACACACGAAGCTATGATGAGATTGCAAGATCAGGCTAACGAAGCAATTAGAAATCATAATATATTTACAGTTCACGGAAACAATAATGTTATACGAAATGCGCTCGTTAGCAGGGGTTGGATAGAGAAGCTGGATGGTTCACATATTCCTCCTGGTGCCGATCCTGTAATGAAGCAATTACTGCACCTCCCAACCGCCGACTTATTGGTCGGCTTGAAAAATAAAAGATTCGCCCATGTATACCAGCAAGCAATTTTGTCTAAATTGGTACAGAATGAAAACATCAATTTCTATTGGGATTTAGGTAGGGATAGATGCAATGAAAACAATGTACATTTGAAGAAAACGAAAGTAAATATGATCGAAAAGAGGAGATTCAACTATTGCAGTAAGAAAGGCTTATGCCGTCGTGTTAAAAACGTTGAACGATTAAACGATCTTGGCGTTAAGAACCTTAGAGTGCCGCGTACGTACTGCATAAGCTCATCGGATTGCGAAATCAAATCTTTTAAATGTGACTTTAATACAACTGCAGCAATTTCACTGTTGAAATGGATTATGTATACGTACAATATTAAGAAAACGCCACTAATTTCCGATGCTGGTATACTCCCAATAGGGATATTTAATTTTGCCGTTGAAGAGTGCACTAAATTCATCAAGAAGCTGAGAGGCAAGAATGTTGATAAGAAAATGGCAAAGTCTACTAATGAGGAGTGGGGCAAGTTTTTGAAAGCGTACTTTTTAGTTGTGGATAAGAATGAGCATTTTGAAAGAAACAACGTGGAGAATGTGGGCTCACTTGTGCATAAAACCAGAGAAGTTTTGAGGGCACTGAAAGAATATTATCCATACATTAACATGGACGGCTACATGAATATATGGATTTTAAAACCTAGTTTCGGTTCTCAAGGCTCTGGTATACAGCTATGCAGAAACGTTAAAGAGGTTCTTAAATTACAAAACAGTGACAGTTACGTTATTCAAAAATATATAGAACGGCCGCTTTTAATTTACAACACCAAATTTGATATCAGGCAATGGTTTCTGATCAGCTCAACAGCCCCGTTAACAATATGGTTGTATAAAGACTGCTATTTAAGATTTAGTTCGCAATCATACAATCTACTAGATCTACACGAATCTATTCATCTAACGAATAATTCAGTGCAAAGTAAATACCAACACGGCAATCACGATTCGCGTTTACCTAATTACAATATGTGGTTCTTAAATCAGTTCAAAGATTATTTAATCAGAACGGGACATTCGACTGTTTATGATGAAATCATTTATCCGGGCATCAAAGAATGCATCATTGGTGCTCTCCTGGCAAGCCAAAATGATTTGCAGCGATCATCGTACGGTTTTGAGTTGCATGGAGCTGATTTTCTGCTGACTCAGGATTTTAACCCATGGTTGTTAGAAATAAATTCTAGGCCCGCTTTGTATGCAAGCACGCCCGTAACTTCAGTGCTATGTGCAGCTGTTTTAGAAGACGTAATCAAAGTTACTGTGGATTACTCTAAAGATCCGCAGGCGCCTACTGGTAATTTTGAAATGATTTATCAAGAAAATTGGACGTCAAGTATTGCTACCGATAGCACGTGCTAATTTTGCAAAATTAAATTTGTTTTTTCATTCATTGATTGTGAATCAATTTGGCAATGTTATCTCTTATAATGTCAGTGGTAGTTTTAGTGATAAATTTGAGTTTCAAATAAAAATAATATTAAAGATTAATAAGCAAAACCTACCTATTAAGCTTCTAGGGGTGTCTATTGATGACATTATTGCTTCTAATTGATAACAATTTATTGTATAAATACTTCTAGGAAAGTAGTTGTTAGTATATGATCGATTGCCACGAATAAAATAGGTTCAAAGTTCATAAATGAAAGTATGAATATACCATAATTGCTGTGAACATATGAAGCATGGGTATGTCGAAAAACACATGACATAGTAGGTATGAAATTCCTAAGAAATGTATGTGAAAAAACACTAATTGACAGAGTTAGATATGAGTTGGTTATGAATGAAATTAGTTTGAAGGTAACTCTAAATAACCAGTACAAACGAAATATACGATGATTTGGGCACCTTGATAGAATCCAAGAAAGAACAGTATATTGTGGAAAATTGTGTACAAAAGAAACAAATTAAAAGCTTGAAGAATAAGAGATCGCGATTGTCTAGATGTATGGACGTTGCCTAAACAAAAGAAACCTTTGTAAAGATAGGAAAACAAGGAGAGAACAAGTACGTTCCACTGAAATATATGTGACTAGTCCACATGTCTTCTGTCTACCGCCCAAAGGTTTGAAATTTGAATAATTTGTAAGAAATGTTAATTTTTCCAAATTCAATGTACACCTTTCCCAAACGAGATGTATCGGAAGTCAAGTTCTATTTCAGTGCCGTGGCGGTATCTGCAACCCTATATATTTGACATTGCATCAAAAGATATTTTTGGTTATAAAGTAACAGCTGATAAAAATTCACCATGTCCGATTCTCTAAAAGAGTAGCAAAAATAATTTTTTATAATTAAATTCTATGTCCCTATAAAATTTTCTAAAATCAGGCCAACAGAAGAACCAATTACCAACTATAATTTTTGACAATTGCGCATTATTTCTTGTACATCTTGGTTGTAAATGATATATAATTTTATTTAAAATTGTGTCAAAGTTTCAATGATTCCTTCACGGAAAAAACATAATTCATGAAATTTCAACAAATTTTACCAAAACTGCAAAATTCTAATGGACTATAACATTTTAATTTTAATTTCATATACACATTAAAGAAATCAAGTTAAAACCGCAAGACTTTTAAAAAAATCTTTAGCATCAAGTGCGTTCCTGTCTTAATTTTCAAGCATGTTACAAAACTTGTCATACGCATTCATTTAAGAACAGTAAAATTATGTGATCAAAATTTCAGTATATAATTCATTGGATAGTATCTATATCTCAGCAAAAATGAGCTTATTGTGAAAAGAAATAGCGAAGGTAATATACGTGAAGAATAACCCAAGAAATTTATATATCGAAGAATTCAGTTGTAGCGAAAATTACACCAATCACTGCCAATGATCACCAACAAA
The DNA here is from genome assembly GCA_030264515.1 of Sepedophilus sp. GC000190. NCBI lineage: Eukaryota > Metazoa > Arthropoda > Insecta > Coleoptera > Staphylinidae > Sepedophilus > Sepedophilus sp. GC000190. The sequence continues at coordinate 5,079 of JARJED010308057.1, read as the reverse complement.
CGAAAATATAAAAAGCATCATCATAAAAGTAAACTACTAAATGCTATAAAGATTCCAGATATATCACCATTTTTCTCCCCCATTTTTCACATTCCAACCAATAAAGAAACTCTAACAAAAATGAAGAAACATAGACTGAGATATAGAGCAAATAGACCGCTTCATAAAACTAATAACAAAACGAACGAGCTAGGCCAGACGAGGAAAAGAGAATATTCTAAAATTCTAAAGACAATGGATTTTATTTCACAAAAACTATCTATGTTGAAAAATCCTGTAATCCAATTGAATAATAAATTACTAAGTGCGCCTAATTCGAATCAAATGCCTGACGGATTCGTTGATATGGATAGCTTACTGAGCAATTTGAAAGGTACTCCTAAAGATGTAAAAACGGATATAGCTAATTACATCATAACAATGAACACGAATTGTAAAATAAGCAAAGGGATGCCAGAACCTGCTCTATTCTTTGATCCGGACAAGAAAAGTAGGAGATCAACGGAATATAAACATCGTATTGAAACTAAAGTATCGAGTTCACCTTTGTATTCGTTAAATCATGAAGCATTAAGGAAAAGTAAGGACTGCAGCAAGGAACCATATGGAAGTACCAGTATTGGTATCACATGCAGGAAACTGAAATCTACCTCTAAACAAATTAAGCGTACAATACATGTTAGTTACACGCGAAGCTGTACAAAACATCAAAAACAAGATTTAGAAACCAAAATCGAAGCGCAGTTGGAAAAAGTTCGTGGAACTGCCAGTAAAAAACAGAAAAATCTTAAAGAGAATTATAAATACATGAAAACTGATTTTGATAATTACAATTTACCAAAATGTTCAAATTGCCGCACAACTAGAAGATCTTTAGATTCAAGATATGATGAAATCCTAGCATTTGAACGTCAGCGTCTGATGAAACTACGATATGGCATTAGCAATAAAGATCTTTCATTGAATCGTCTAAAATGTACACCCATATATGTGAATAAAGAATATACAAATGAATATTCACCAAGGCGCATAGACTCTCTAACGACATGTCTTAGTACGCGCACTGCAAATAGTGATTTAATGGCAGGCGGAAGTGGGCAAAGTAAGTCAATTCAATGTAAACATATGGATCATCCAACCACAAAATCAAATGGTTTTCTTAAATATGTAAACCCCATCTATAATCTACCGACACCAGCAGCAAAAGAAGAGTTACAATACGACACACGAATTACAAATAAGAATTCTCCATTAGAAAGCACAACTTCTAATTATTTAAAAAGCATTATGGATTGGAGCGGTGATGCAGTAATGCATAATAAAGATGAGCAGGTAATGAAAAATATATCAGAAACACCGGATGTTTATAAGAAACTAAGGTATTTTCTCAAACACATGTATTTTAAAGCAGTGGATCAAGACGTACAAACATATCAAGTATCATGCGAATCTGTAGGTACTACTTGTGATGATCTCCTAATAACTGCTAAAGAAGAGTTTGGAATAAGTAACTATGATTTATATATGAAAAGTGGAACCACTGATGGTATAACAAAGAAACAAATTGATGTTCCAATATTGCGTGTATCAGTCCAAACATCATATGATGATATGCTATGCGTAGACAAGTTGTTAAATAAAATAAAATCTACGTCTCAAAACGGCTTTCAAAATCGTACGCCATCAAAGCGTATGGATTATTGCTCAGGACTTGGATCTATCAATGATTGTAACGAAGACAGTATGAATAAAAATGCTGTGGAAATTAAGGAACCATTTATAGATAATCTATTTAATGCACTCGAGAATGCTCATAAGGGAATGGAATCTCAATTTGCAAAGCAAATTGCATCTGAAGATTACCGATTTGCGCATGTGCCTAGTTTTGCATCATGTCATGAATTTGACAAATATTATACAACTCACTTTTTAAGCGATTCAATGTGCATTGGAACTAAATTAAAATGTTACCCTTTATCAAAATCTGCCGATGTGAGTAGACAGTGCGTATTACATGATACAATAAATAATAACTACCCTATAATACAAGGACATTTCGAAACACCAATGCACGAATTAAAGTGCATCACTAATAATTTAGTTAATAATAAATGTGCCAACATGTATACATCACCTACATTTACTCAAGATGCACTCTTAATGAATCAAAACCAACCAACGTTTGAAAATATTAATAATGATGCTCCTTTTTGTACTCCTTTATATTCATTTAATGGTAACAATTATATCCAACCCATATTTGAAAATAATAGTAATGAAACACTAATAGATCAATTCAACAACATTACTAACATGCAAATCGAAATCATTAAAAACTGTCCCCAACTATACCAAACAACATTTAACATTAATAATAATGAAGCCTTAATGGATCAATTAAACTGCACTCAGAAAATTCCATATCATATGCAATCATGTAAACCCACATTTGAAATTACTAATCAAGAAACTCTATTGGACTCATTCAAACCACCGCCCTTTAATGGTAAAAATTATATGGAACCATACAAATCTACATATGAAATTGTTGACAAAGATAGACTGGATCATTTAAACTTCGGTACTATGCTGCAAAAAGGTAAATTTCCCAATTATAATCAATCATGGAATACAGACTTTCTAGAATCATCTGCATTTAATCAACCTCAATTCGACGATTCCAGATAAACTACAATCGAAGCCTACCATTCCAAATAGTGCCGACTGTGGAATATCATCTGAACACATATCTACTTACAATGTTGAATTGGTGGATTGTCGTGAGCCAAAATATATAAATTGTCGACTACCTATCAAGCAAAAAAGGGAACCACATGTATCATTCATTGATGACGAGGATGATAACGATGATGATGACAGTAATGATAATTATAGTGATGATGGCGATGCTGATGATGAAAATTGTGATGATGATGATGATGATATCCAAGAACCAGATACTCAGATAATCAAATCCATAGATAAAGCAAAATCAAAGTTTTCAAAAGGATCCATTACATCCCCATCTACAACGCCCACATCACTATTATCAATATCCAGCCGTCGCCGAAATGATAATTGTGTTTTGCAAGAAATGAAAATCTTGAGAATTCGCGCAAACGATGCTATGAAAAAGCATAAGGTATTTACCATATACGGTTATTTTAAAAGCTTGCGAAGTGCGCTGGTGGAAAGAGGTTGGGTTGAAAAATTGAATGGTTCATACGCCCCACATGGCTGCGATCTCTCCACCATGCGGCGCATACAATACCTTCCAATAAATGACCTAATGAAAGGATTGAAGGACAAAAGGCTGTACCAAGCGTACAAGTTAGCAATCTTATCGCAATTAGTAGAAAACGAAAGAATCTACTTTTATTGGGATGTAAGCAGAGACTTGATACGTGGCCATGAAGACTATTACTCGCACGCCTATGTAAATTTTATAAGGCGACAAATGAACTACTGCAGCAAAGCAGAATTGTGTCATTGCTTCAAGGCGTTCCAAAGGACGACCATAAGAGGCACTAATTTAACGCACACAGTACCACGCTCGTATTGCATAAGTCAATCAAAAACTGAACTTAAGGCGTTTATCCATAATTATAAAATAACCGCAGCAATGTCTTTATTAAAATGGATTATACATGTAAACAACACAGACGAAACACCACTAATATCGACATCTGGGGAGATTTCAATACAAGCATTCTATTTTGCGCTTAACGAATGCAAGAAATTCCTTAAGAAACTTAAAAAGGAAGATTCTCCTAAGAAAACGAAAAACCCGAGTCATAGAATCTGGCTTAAATTTTTGAAACTCTTCATTAGAATTGTGCATGGCAAAAACCATTTTGCATTATCTGACGAAGAGACAGCAGATTCAATTGTAGATAAATCTAAAACCATTTTGGATGAATTAAAAGATCATTATGCATATGCTTCAATGGACGGATATAGAAATATATGGATATTAAAACCTAGCGCCGGCACTAACGGTAGAGGAATATATTTTTGCAGAACTTTGAGAGAAATTTTAAAGTTCCATCAGTTCCATAATTACGTAATACAAAAGTACATAGAAGAGCCGCTCTTGATTTACAACACTAAATTCGATGTTCGTCAATGGTTTTTGATTAGCTCCACATGGCCACTAACCGTCTGGTTATATAAGGAGTGCTATGTGCGATTCAGTTCCCAACCGTACGATTTGAAAAATTTGCACGAATCTGTCCATCTTACAAACAACTCTGTGCAACGTAAATATAGGAATGGTGACCTTGATCGACGTTTGCCCACTCATAATATGTGGTTCCTGAAAGAATTCAAAAAGTACCTCCGATCGCAGGGTTTTCCAAACGCTTTTGATAAGATAATTTATCCAGGAATGAGGGACTGCATAAAATCAACAATCTTAAGAACAAAAGATGGTATGTCTCGCTCCAAAACGTCTTTTGAGTTGCACGGTGCTGACTTTATGATAACCGACGATTTGAGGCCCTGCTTGCTGGAAATCAACTCGAAACCAGCTTTGCATTCTAGTACACCAGTAACTTCTGTCTTGTGTTCACGGGTCTTGCAAGATGTAATTAAAATTATCGTGGATCTTCCAACTGATCCGCATGCTTCCACTGGGGAGTTTGAATTAATATACAAAGAAGGTCATCCACCTTACAACAGATAACTCTGACGCTATATTATTAAGATTAATCAACTGAATTTATTAAAGCAAAAACTATTAGGATATAAGTAAATACTAGCGAGTTTTGTGAACTCAATATCTCTAATGTTGGTCCAACGATTCGTAACGTCTACGTAAACTAAAAATTGTTTTGGAAAAAATTATACTGTATTAATTTATACCTTGATACATACATTGGTAATTTTGAGTTTACTAAATAAAATAATAAGTATATTGAAAATTATGTATTTTACTTTCATTATTAGCATCAATAGGTAATATAATTAATTGAAATATTAGCATTCCTTACAGGAGTAAAATATAAATGTGTTTACTTTCTTTTACAACGTCAAAATAACATGAGTAATCAAGAAAATTTTCGACCTCAAGATTGTTGC
>JARJED010307128.1:0-12677 GCA_030264515.1 Sepedophilus sp. GC000190 | reverse complement strand
CTGCTGAAGCAATATCCTTTCTGACACGGGTACGAAGTTGGTTACGTATTTTTCGATATTGTTATGAATAATCATCCCCCACCGTGTTGGCGTGTTCCATTATCTGTTCCGAAGTAGTAAACCTCCCAGTCTCCAATACAGTTTCAGCCGGCTCATGACCATCTCATTTCTGAGATACCCATGATGTTTACCTTCAGTCTTTCCGTCACTTGTATGGCGTTATGTATCTTACCGACTTGAGACATCGTTCTCACATTCCATGTTCCCATTATGAAAGGTATCTCTTGATTTTTAATTTTTCTTATTTTCTTATTTTCACAGCTTCATTTAACGCGCCCCCCCTCCCCGGAGATCCAATTGGGGGAATAATAACTCCTCGAATATCTTCTCGGATCTTTAATGCAGTGGTTTTCCGTTATATACTGCATTCTTTGCCGTTGTCCATGTATGTGGTTCATCCGCCTTTTGGATGGATTTTTCCGTTCAAGGACAAGAGAGTGTGCTGGTCTTGTTGGCTCATATACCCGTAGCTGTTGGCCATACAAAGGGTTAGTGCTTATACCGGCACTCACTCGGCCAAAGCAATTATTTTAAATTAATTTAAATATTAATTTAATTATTTCAAATTTGCTAAGATCCAAAATTACGGCGGAGACGTAAACAATAACAACAACTATGATTCGGCAATCCAAAATGGCGGTTGTAAAGTAAGGTACCTGTCTGTAATTAAGTAGTTCATGGGGAGGTTCCCGATCATGAGTAAAATTCCTGTCAGACGTCGAGGGGTTAACTGATTCATTATTTGAAGTATAATTTTATTAACAATTTATATTTATTATTTATAAATTAATTGATAATCTGATCAATAATCTGATCCTTAATCTGATCCATCATCTGATTTATAATCTGATGCTTAATCTGATCATGTAACAGGGGTACTGGGCTGTTACGCTCTCCGACATATCTAGCTGAACACTGGGGAACGTACTTGTCTTAACCGCGACGTCCGCTGATCTCTCCACTTCCTGTTGAATTTGTTCGCTTGTCAGGTTAATATTGTTCTTTCTTTCGCGTAGATTATAAATGTTTTTCGAGCCCCACGTTGGGCGCCAGATTGTAACAGGGTTACTTGAGTGGGATTGAATAAACGTTGAGCCCAATCAAGTTATTTATTATCATTACAATGTGTAACAATAATTACACACGATTACTAACTGAAAACCGAAGCGTTACTGTCTCCTTCGTTTTCCTAAGACCGTATTCAGCGCTTAGGATTGCTCCGGTAGCGCAGCAGAAGTCAGCGCAAGCTTAATAGCGGAGCGAAAGGAGGCTCAGTAGCGTGCGACGAGCGGTTTTATTCGCACAAGTAGCCCTTGGCCGGAGGGGCACGCGGGTCGCTGTGTGAGAGAGATAGCTGCAGTGGCGGGCACGAAATAGCGTGGCTATTACAGTCTCACCCTATGGAAACGATGACGTCCCGACGAGCATTCCAGCTCTAAGATTGATCTGAAATTTTCCGGGGGCGTCCTAGGCGGTGCTGCGGCCGGTTGGTTCTGGTGGCAGGTCCGGGCCAAGATACGGAGTGAGTGCTGAAGTCTAGTATATCCCCAGGGGAACTGTTCGATCGTCGAAGGTGGCGATCTCGTATGTAGTAGCGCCTATTGCTTGGAGGACGAGGTAGGGGCCGTCTCGACAAGGTGCCAACTTCGAACTGATACCTTGGCGGGCGTTGCTCAAGGGATGTAGCGAGACCCAAATTCGGTTTCTGGGATTGATCAGTTGGTTTCTGCTGCAGATCTTGCTTTTCTCGGACTTTACGTAAGTACTCCTGCATCCGTTGAACGTATGGAGTAATCTCGTGAACAAAGTTTTGGCTTGGATGATGGCTCTCGAATCCTGTGTAACTTTGCAGGATGCCCTTAACTCACGGCCGAATGTGACAAAGGCGACACTGGCTCTCATGGATTATCACACTGCGATGATCATAGCGAACCTGATGGATGGCAGCATCTACCCTCCAGCGGTTGTGCTGATCGCCGACCCAGCTGGATACCATCCTAGGATATCATCTCTCTGATATCCACGTGCAGTAAGCCGAAAACTACGTCTAGTTGTACCGCTTCTGACAGTTTATGGTTAGTTAGTTGTGCCAGAAGATCTCGCTTCTCTGCGACGAACACATCTTTATTGATGCCTCAGTTCTGCTTTTTGGCAAACACCTCCTGCAGTATTACGTACGCAGATGTGGTTGGTGCGAATGTTTGTCGTAACAATGTGATCGCGTCTTTCCAGGAGGCCGTAGTGCTTTTTACTCCTTGCCACTATAGCGTGGCGTTTCCTTCGATCAGAAGTGGTAGTCTTATTAGCGCATCTTCGTCCGGTATTGTCTCTATTTGTTTGTACACCGTTATGATGCTATTGAATCCTTCCACTTGTTCAGGTCTGTTACGCTCTCCGGCATATCTATCCATCTAGGGGTGTCCTAGGTGGCGCAGGGGTCGGATTGGTGCTGGTGGCAGGTACGGGCCGAGATACGGGGGAGTGCTGAAGTGTAGTATATCCCCAGGGGAACTGTTGGATCGTCGATGATGGCTATCTGGTATGTAGTAGCACCTACTGCTTGGAGGTGTACTAGGCGGCGCAGGTGTCGAATAGGTGCTGGTGGCAGGTCCGAGCCGAGATAGGTGCTGAAGTGTGGTATATCCCCAGGCGAACTGATGGATCGTCGATGGTGGCAACCTCGTATGTAGTAGCGCCTACTGCTTGAAGGATGAGATAGGGGTGGTCTAGACGAGGTGTCAACTTCGAACTGAAACCTAGGCGGGCGTTGCTCAAGGGATGTAGCGAGACCAAAACTCAGTTTTCAGGGTTGATCAGCATGATTCCTCTTATGATCCTGCTGCTGGTCTTGCATTTCTCGGACTTCACTTAAGTACTCATGCATCCGTTGTACGTATGGAGTAATCTCGGGGACGAAGTTGTTGATTTGGATGATGGCTCTCGAATCCTAGGTAACTTAGTAGGGGGCCCTTAAGTCACGACCGAATGTGAAAAAGGCGGCACTGGCTTCCGTGGATTGACATACTGCGGTGTTCATAGCGAACCGGATGGATTGCAGCATCTGCCCCCAGCGGCGGTGCTAATCGCCGACCAGGACTACCTGCTACGTCTTGAGGTCGCGGTTTTTCCGTTCCACTGGATTAGCCTGGGGATAATTAACGGTGGAAACCGTAATAGGAGAACCGGTTGAGAAGTCCATCCGTGATGCTAAAATGGATAAGTCGCAAATCCACGATATCGTCCTTGTCGGCGGATCGACACGTATCCCAAAAGTACAAAAGTTATTGCAAGATTTCTTCAACGGTAAGAAGCTGAACAAATCCATCAACCCCGATGTGGTCGTCACTTCATCTAGTCATAGTCGAACTTCTATGGAGAAAAGGCGGGTGGACGTTTTCGGGTTGGCGCCATGAGATAATAAGTAGTGGTGTGAATCGTAAGCATTTGGATAATTTTCGAACATCCGATTTATGTATTCCGACGAATAGGTGGTACAGGTGTAACTCGCAGCTTGTTCAGGTGTATTCGATAGCCGACTCAGAAGTAGTGGTGGCGGGGTGTTGCGTCCATTGTCGGCAAGGGGATTAATAAGAGGTAAGTTGCCGCAGCGCCATCTCAACATTGTTCCTAGTTTTACCAAGGAACGCCATCTAGGTCTACCAAGGAATATCTTCCCCTGGTAACCATGAGACGGAATCACTATAGAAATGTATGTATATAAACACATGTAATGATATGAGAACATCCAACACCAACGTACCGAGAGGTCGCATTGCTGCGGTCCTCCTCACATTTAAAGAATGTGAAATACACCTTACGTCCGGAGGACGATCACCCTTCAAACCCCACCCGAGGCGTCCACCATAACGGCCAAATCTTCCGGCGCCGTCAGAGGTACGGCTCGCAGTGACCCCGAGAAGGTCCCAGCCTCTCTCTCCTCTGCTGGCCAGCCCATTGTCCATTCCCTTCCGCGGTCGAACCATTGCCTCTCCCGCCCGGCCTGACGTCCGCTCAATTTCGATCCCTGCACGTCATCAGCTGTCTCCGGCATGCACCGGCCCGGCCGCTCCGCAGTGCCAAAGTTGGTCCTTCGAACCGGATCGACGGTTTGCAAGCGCGAGATACGACTATCCCCGTGGTCACGTCCGTTTTAAAATTTAAGCTAACAAGGCCGCGGAATACTTAAATTTAATTAAATTCCGTCAGTGTCATATTAACATCCTATACGATAAGGTTTTTAGTCAGAGTATGTAATACGCCCCGTTAAAGGCATTGCTTGGATCGTTATTGGTCCATTCCGTCCCTCTGATCTTCAGTGCCTATCGGACTGATCGCCTTCATGCGACAGCTTACGGCCGGAGGCCGATCACCCTTCAAAGCCCCGCCGCGCCATCCACCATAACGTCAAATCTACCGGCGCCGTCATAGAAGGTCCCAGCCTCTCCCTCCTCTGCAAGCCAGCCTATTGTGTATTCCCTTCCAGCTAGACTGCCGCCCCTCTTGCTCGGCCAGACGTCCGCTCCATCCGGATGTTTGGCCGTTTCCAGCTGTCTCTGGCCAGCACCAGCTCTGCCCCTCAGCAGTGAAAAAGGTGGGCAATTTACCCCCTCTCTCGTATTCTTGTCTCGGGCGGCGAACTACGCGCAACCAGCACATTTAGCTCCAGGTCTCAGACGAACCCCTGGCCGGTCCCAACCACGGGGTTTCTAGTTCAGCAAGCGTGCACAGTCGCTTTCGTCGCTTCTCGTTATGGGAATTCAACTTACCAAGGGTTTTTTTGCTTCATTGCGGGTCGTAGTCGACCTGCTGGTGTAGTTCCTTGATTAAGGACATTGGTTGTTGAGGAATGTATAGAATTATGCCTGCGTTCTGCATAAAGTCCACCTCTAGTAAGGTGACGTTGTCGTGTCCATCCGGCAGCACTGTGAATTGCGTTACCACTTCCTTCGTACGAAATTTCACAGTCACTGTAGTAGTTAATACGAACTATTCCTGCGGACGTCCATCAGCCAGAGTGATCCGTCCGGCTTCCTTCTGGATCACGTATACTTGATTTAGCAGGTGTTCATATAGTAAACTGGAGGCAACTGATCGTTCAGCACATGAGTCAAGAAAAACACTTCCTATTAAAACGTTGATGCGGATATGCACCGATAGGCTGGTTCGGCGATCATCCTTCGTTATGGAGCAGAACGCCATTTTAGTTGGTGTTCATATAAGAAACTGAAGGCCACTGATCTTTCAGCACATGAGTCCAGGAAAGCACTTCCTATCACAGCGTGCGTCGATCCGAATATACATCGATGGACTGGTTCGGCAATCATTCTTCGATATTACGCAGAACGCCATTTGATTGATGGGGGCGTTTGTCACTGGATTGCATCTGGGACACTTCGCACGTCTTACTTCAGGCTTCCCGCAGCCGAAGCACGTAACCCTGGCAGCTGTATGCCTAATCTCAGAGCTTTGTGTTTCAAAGCGTTGGCCCGTTTTCTACACTCTTATAAGGTGTGTCCATGTGCTCTGCAGTGCGAGCATTTCTTTCTTCTTGTGTTCTGAACGGCGCCTGTCGGTGTTGGCATTTGAAATTGCTCTTCTTGAGCGCGCTTCACTTCTCGGGTCTTTGTCATGAGCTACTGGAAAGTTTGGATACCATCCTGAAATATCGTCTCCCTGATATCCAACTGCCGAAGGCCAAAAACTAAGTATAGTTGTAGCGCATCTGACAGTTTATGGTCGGTTAGTTGTGCCAGAATAGCTCGTTTCTCAGCGACTAACACATCCGAATTGGTGCCTCTGTTAAATTTATTTGAAAACACCTCCTGCTGTATTACGTATGCAGGTGTGGTTGTTGCGAATATTTGTCGTAAAAATGTGATCAATTCTTTCCAGGAGGCGAGGCCATAGCGCTTTTTACTCCTTGCCACCATAGCGTGGTGGCTGGTTTGAAGTTATTTATTTATACTAGAAGATGGAACTGTATACAATCATTACACATGATTACTATCTGAAAACCGGTACGCGACTCGTAGGGCACGGCGGCTAGTTTTCAGGGTTGCTGTCTCCTTGGTTTTCCTAAGACCGTATTCAGCGTATAGGATTGCTCTGGTAGCGAGGCAGAAGTCAACGCAAGATTGAGAGCGGAGTGAAAAGAAGCTAAGTAGCGTGCGATTTTTTAGGCTCGAACAGCTCTTGGCCGGTGGGACGCGCGTGGGAGGGATCACGTCGAGGTGCGTGCACAACCGTGGCTTGGAAACGCATGGGTAGCTGTGTGAGGAAGACAGCTGCAATGGCGGGTGCGAAATAGCATGACTGTTGCAATATTTAATTGGATACTTAACCCGGAGCAAAATTTTATCAATAATCTGGTCCATAATTCCTTCCGTAATCAGATCTCTAATCGATGCATAATTTGATCGATAATCTGAAGCGTATTTTTATCCACAATCTGTTTTATAATCTAATTCATAATCTGATCCATAATTTGGTAAAAAATTCGATTCGCAATCTCTTACATAATCTGGTCCATGATCTGATCCATAATTTGATCCAAAATCTGAAGCATAATTTTATTCATAATCTTATCCACAATCTAGTCCATAGTCTGATCTATAATTTGATCCACAATTTAAAGCATAATTTTATCCATAATCTGGCCCAAAACCTGATCCATAAATTGATCCATATTCTGATCCATAATTTAATCGATAATTTGAAGAATAGTTTTATGCATAATCTAGTAAATAATCTGTTTCATAATGTGATCCATAATCTGATCCATAATTTGATTTATAATCTGACGCATAAACTAATCCAAAATTTGATCAATCGTTTGATGAATAATCTGATCCATTATCTGATCCGTAATCTGATCCAAAATCGTTTAGTTATCTATTTATCTGTTTATCTAATGTTGCCCACTATTATTTTCAATTATATAATACTTTTTTATTGCATTATGTCTTTTCTATTGTTAACTTAAAAGAAACATAAGCTGTTTAAACAATTATTGCGATTACTTATAACCCTATTACCAGCAGCACTTTAAAATCGAATCCAATTCCCCATTCTACCGCCGCTACATCCCCAGCCCGAAACCCAAACACACCCTATTCCTTGCTAAACTAAAACCCCTCCTCGCCTCGTCCGATACTCTAACACTTTTTATTAAGAAATGAAACTCCCATTTAAACAGATTACAAATCTCCGTACAACTCTCCACTAAGTAGTTTCCTTAAATTATTTCCCCGGACGAAATAAATTCCTCCCTGAGACCAGTTGACTCGCTGCTTTTCTTATTTTTTTTTTCAGTCTGTTTTTCGCTCCTTTAGAATTTAGAGATAAATCCGCGCGCAATCGGCCCACATTTTTTAAAAGGAGCGGCTCCGTTTTCCGTATAAAATAAAATGTAAAAAAAAAAACGAACGCAGGGGCAGAGAGAGGGACGTCGGTATCTGAAGGTAAAATTAGTCACGTAATTAAGATGGATTAAGCGCCGGTATAAATCTTCGTTGTCACCGACGCGCAAGGTTATATTACATTCGCCCCGATGAACCCATTCTTTTCTCCTGCAGGCGCTTCTGTAATTAATGCGTTATTAAAGCGGCGTCTGCTACTTTCTTTCTGTGTGCGAGGGGGGAACGGGAAAAGTTAGATATATATCTCAATCGGGAAAAATGCCCGGAAGTAAAGATAGTGGGGGAGGATTGTAGTATAAAGGATAATGTTTCTATAGAGAGCAAGAGCTGCAGGCATATGGCTTTAGACAATACCTTGTTTTGAAATAAACACAGCTCATATGATATAGAAATATCAACACAAGAAAATTAGTTTTATTAGGAAAAAAAACTTATATTTTGCCCAAAAAAAAAATCCTGAAAGTAGACTTTTATTAGTAGAATGACCCCTTAAGTATAGCTAAATTTGAAATTGTCACTTCACCGAATGATATGCGACATATTTTCCATTAAAACTCAACCCACATAATACCCAAACACAAATTCACGCCCCCAGAAATAATAACCGATAATCATCCCCGTGGCCTCGTATATTATTAAATGCGCAATTAAAATTACTCCCCTATATACGTGTCGTGTTGCATTCTGCATTTTGCAATTTATGTCAATCAAATCCAATTATGTGATTTTATCGGCGCAACGTTTTATGTAATTTATGTTGATCGCAGCGACGGTTTCGGCGGTTAATTAAGAGGGTGAGATAAAGCGTATCGTTCTGGACTGAGTCATCGGGTAGTAAATAAGCTTAAGGGGAGAGAGAGTCTTTCTGGTCGCCGCAAGGATGAAATGGTCGGTGTATGTGTTTGTGTGTAGCTAGGGGAAGAAGGAGGAAGCGAAGCGTTTTGTGTCCTGCGGCGGCTTTAAAAGATACAAACTTAATTTTCCCCGCGACCGCACGGATAATCTGATAAGGGTCGGCAAGTAAACAGCTTATGTTTCCCCCCATGTATTGCTGTTTAAGAAGACGAGGGGGTAGTTGTGGCGTAATACAGCTAATTTTGATGCATTTTTCATGGTTTTATTTAATTTGGAAAGTCAAGGGCAGCTAGACGCATTTTCCTGCACGTTCGACCGGAAGTAAGTTACGGCGCTCATTACCTATATCAAGCTTACAGCTTATTTAGTCTGGTACCGGCATAGCCTATCTATTAATAATCAGCTATTGAAAAAATAAACTGTACATATGTTATGTTAAATTTGTGCGCGTTAATCCTGTTTTAAGCAGAACTCCCTCCTGGCTGGATTAAGCGATTGAAATTTTCACAATAAGAGATTACACTTATTAGAGCCGGAAACGAGTTAGGGCTTGTCAGGGGGAGGCGTGCCAGCGAGACTCAATTTATACGAATCACATAAAAGCCTTCTAAAGTATTAAACTTTTGACAAATGATTAATTGCTCAGGGATGTTAATTTATATCTCTCATAATTGCATTTCATTCTTCCCCTAACAAATGCAACACCTCCTTGCAACAGAGATAAAGAACAGATTTTAAATTAGAAACAGAAATATGTTCAACTGAACATTATGATAAATTATCGAATAAAAAAAATCATGTCAATACATTTCCTGGAGACAATGGGAACATGCTCTTTGAGGGTGTCGAATTTATGCTCTGGTAATTTTTAAATTATTTCTTCATTGTTTGTAGAAACTGATCCACTGTTTCCTAACAGCTGTACATTGCATCACCTCTTGCTTTGAATTAATTTAGAGATATCTAGCTTAATGTTTTCCTGTTGCCTTCCTCTTGCCCTATTTGTGGTCTGGTGTTGCAAATTATAGTTTTCTTTGTTTATTAATTAAAATTGTAATTTAATAATTTACATATTTTTCAGATTTGTTAAACTCCTTGCAAATCATAAATCTTGTTTTACTAACAAAATGTTTCATCTGCGTTTTACAGGCTTACTAGCAAAAAGTAAAGAAAAAAAATTATATACACCCACTTCTACCAGCAGCGTGTTTTATTTTCCTCCAGGGCCTGTAGCTGCGAAAACTTTTTTAATATTCTGATTTTATGTGATTTATGGAACGACGCCAATGATGGCGCGAAATATTACCGGACGTAAATCATTATAAACATAAACGTGCTACAGCTACATTCAATATAAATATGTAGCCGCCGAGGCCAAGATTTATAGTTTGTATATTCTATTTTTTTGTTCTTTCTGTCCTTGTTTCGCGAAAGGCACGGTGGTGTCAACGACACTGGCGTCGTCTCCGGGAGCAGAGGAAGAAATCAACCACTTGTGGGATGTTCGGGATTTATTGTGCAAGTTTTACAACGAAGCGAGATTTATTAAAAAAATTAAAATGAAATAAATTTAGTATGAACGAAGTGAAGATGTTTTTTGCGGAGGTGTCCGTGTTTTATGATGTGCTGTGCATGGATTTATTGCCTTGTGATTTATTTTTGTATGATAATATTTTATGGGAAAAAAAGAAGAGGAATTTCATTATATTTCCTTAGTTGACTGAAGCGAGAAATGAGTTCTATTATTGTTTTAAAGTTCCTTAATTCCTAATTAACACAAAACTTAATCCGAGTACAAAGAAGATGAAGGTGTAAGTTGAAGAACAATAGATCTACCTGACTACATATAATCTGTGGTGACGTTGACCCGCCGTCACCAACCTCCTTACAGCGGTCGTCATAGTATCCTTGTCTCTCACATTGGTGACCCGTCACACTGGTGACCCCGCGTTTTTCTGCGCAACCCGACACCCGGATGCAAGAGCTTCAAGCTGCGCTGCAGGCAGTTTTCGACGCTGAGAAAGACAATGTTTTAAGAAGAATTCATGAACCGAGAAGGACTTAGGATACAATTAAGACTCAGAAAGGCAGGATAGTGGGACACATATTAAGGCATGACGGGCTAGTGCGAGATGTATTAGAGGGAGACACTGGTGTAAACAAGGCAAAAATAGACCTAGATTAGATTATTGTTCTCAAATAGTCAGGGATGAATTTTATCGTAGTTTCAGGGAAATTAGTAGAGGGAGCAAGATGGAGATATGTATCCTACCAGTATTTTGATTGATGGCTATGAGACGAAGAAAAAAGGATTAAATTATGTTGATTTATATTAAATAAATATGAGTTAAATGGACATAAAAGTTACTTTAAATTTGAATGAAAAATAGATATTAAATATATATACTTGAAATATAATTTGAAATAAAAAAGCAATTTTTACAAACTGAAGACGTAATAACATGAGGCAGTAATAGAGTGTGTACGTGAACATATTATAAGGGATGAGCGAGAAACAGAAGCATGGCGATAATAACGAATCCACCCCTCACACACACATATACTAGCGGCTGTTGTGGTTTCCCGCCTCAAAAAATAGAAGTAAATAAAATGAACCGTAACGAAACAATGTCCACCATTTATAAATCATTCCTCGCCTAAAAAGCAATTACAGTGCACCCACTGCTACCCCCCTCCACGCCGAACCACCCACGCGCTCCAAATTTGCTACACACAACAACAAAAGGCCTTCACTTTACAATACGCAATTTATCCTCATTCCTAGATGCGCACCGCATTAATCCTCGTTAAGGCATTATTAACATGTTGCGTTTTCAGATATTTCAAATTTTATAGCCCATAATTCGCCATTATAAAACGATTATCGCGCCGCGCGGCGGTTCTACTACTCGTTCGCAACGCACCGCCCCCCGCGGGCTATTTAATAAATAATTCCGCGAAGCTGCGGCGGCGCGGCATTAATTAACACTATTAATTACGCAAGTTAGTAAGGGGGACCGCGTTTTATTTTTTCTTTTATTTTTCTTGGAAGGTCGCGCCGAAGAAGCGAAGGGTGGGCCGGAAGAGGATAGCACAAAAAAGGGAAAATTTTCGGCAAGTGCTTTAAAACTTACGCAGATGTTCAAAGAAGCGCGCGCGGAACGGGAGCGGCTCGGAACATCCTCTCTGGTAAACCTCATCTAAATGGAAATTGGCACATATTGCCCGGGATAAATTTACTAAAAACATTTCTTTTGATATCAAGGATCGTTCGGCGTGCGGGAGAAATAGGTGCCTGTTCGTGCAAAAAATTACTATCTTAAACTTAACGCTTTGAAGTTAAAAGATAAACATTAATTAATAACTTGAGTTGTTCTTTTTTTATAGTGTTACTTAATTTTCGTATGTTGTCTTCTTAAGTATTATTCTATATAATTCATTTGATCAATTAATTATCTGGGCAATTAGTCAGTTCTTGATTTACTATTAGATTGAATGGGCTAAAGCCCAGAGTATTAATTAAAATATAATAAATAAAATTAAAATTAATTGTGGTTGCTTAGCATTATTGTTATTGTTAATTCTGAGGAATTACGTGACAACCATAATGAAAGAATAAGCACCAATCACAGCATCTGTGCCGTATCCCCACCTAATCGGACCCTCACAAGGCTTCGAGTCCGCATGCAGGAAAGTAGTTTGTCGGTCTCTAGGTATATCATATACAGGGTGGACTAATAGTAGCCTTACAGTTGTCTCACCGAAAATGGGCAAAACTGTGTGACGACAATCCTCATATTACCATCAACTAATCCAGCCTGTAACGCTCCGTATTTATCCGAGTGTTATGAATGTGACGGCAACAGGCTGCCACCTTAAATCGCGCGTTAGAAAGCGCGCGGGTTGACAGCGTGCTGCGCGTTACGCATGTGGGAGGCACGTGACGACTACCCCCATCTAGCTGCGTCCAAAGTAGAGCGATCACTGTCGCGCGCAGAATTCGCAGAGTGGTAGTTCTCCAGATGCCTATATCCCCTCTGCACTGATGGAATTCGACAGTTCTGTTCTGGGACTGAGGCTTCATAGTGGGTCTGGAAACAGAACGGAGCTGGGTGCTGGCTAAAGTAGATAGCTCCTTTCTAGGATGGGATGACTTTTGAGTGCTCGATCCTTGAATGGAGTTAACCTGAGAGGACTGGTGCCTTTCCGGAATAGCCGACTTCAGAGGTCCTAACTCCAGAAAGGGTGCTTGTGAGAGGAGCGACTAGTAATAGTTGTATACATGTAGCGGAACCGGCCGGCCCACTAATTCGCACCCCCCCCCCTACACTGACCCGACGGAAT
>JARJED010306573.1:0-10221 GCA_030264515.1 Sepedophilus sp. GC000190 | reverse complement strand
TATTTCAATTAAATAGCCGATTAATTTATTCTTAATAAGTTTTTCTGAAAAATTGCTCTAAAAGGTAGTTTACCTGAAGTGGTACCCAAATCTCTTTAGATAAAGTTCTTGATGCCCTCAACGAATTTCAACCAAAACTTTTCAACTTCTTTCACCATCAAATAATGGCAACATGCAAAATTTCAGTTAAAAAAAACTGGCGACAAAAATCGAATACATACACATACGTACACATACATACACACAGACAATTTTTGTAAATAGTCAAATTGTGTTCAGGGGAACCCAAAAGGAGTATTCTAATCAATTTTTGAAACCTTTTTTTTTTACGAAACCATACCTTATCCATATACTATCGTATGACAATGTAAAAAATAAAAATAAATAGTTTTAATATTTTTAACGTGGTAGTGCGAAACTAAATGGCTGGTAGAAGTGATTACTAAGATAAGTATTGTATCGCTTTTGGAAATGTTGTTTTGATCATATTAATAACATGGTAGTCCGTGATTATTTTGTTGGAGATAAATCAGAACTGAATTTTGATGAGATCGATGTGACTGAGCTTGTCTAATTATTATATCAGCGGCTGAGATTGCATTTTTTTTATGAAAAAGGGGAATGCAGAATGCGGAGTTAATAGAATGAAAGTTTTATTAGAATGGCAGCAATTTTACGATTTGGTAGATAGCCGGTTGTCTAAGAAAATTTGGCAATAACTTCTAGTTAGTCATATCATTCGACGGATTTCCTCCAAAAATGGGTAACGTATGCCAAGCAGTCGTCGGAAGAGCGTCTTTTCCTAAATCCGCATTGTCGCTCCTATATTTTTCTATAGAATAGGTTGAATTAGTCCAGATTTCTATATTTTGGGTGAATGTGTTGAGTTAAGTGACGTTTGAAAGTTTCCGAGAATGAGAACAATACAACTAGAGCAGTTTTTAGGAAATTTTTCTGAATATCGTCGAAGCCAGCGGCTTGTTTTAGTATCCAGATGAGGTACATTTTTTTTTCTTAGTTTTTAACGCTACTTTGAACATCTTAGGCAAAAAGTTTAGCTTTCTTTTGAGAGGAAAATATTATAAAAGCACCTTTATTAAGCAAGGGAGGAGTTGAGGGTGATGATGTTGAGAAATAGTACGATCGTGAATGGATATGGCTAGGCATATTGTTCTGTTGGTTTCTCAATATTAAAACGAATAATTGCTTGTGTACATCAGGAAACACAAGGCCGGTCTTAAAATATGCACATGACCCAATGAGTATAAATTAACTCAAAGTTTTTAGCACAATCTTCGAAGCACTAGAGACAATTTTATTCCTTGCGAATCTACCAGATTTTGTCGATTGAATTATAAAAATAATTTGATTAACATAAATGCTATAAAAATCACATCTGAGACGATTACACAATATAAACACAGTCAAGCTTGAAAAGCAAACAATTTTCTTACTGTTAGTAATCTTCTCGCATAGTAAACCGCATGTTTTGCAATTCTGCGACTAAAATTTACTTACATTTACGGTTTTCTGCGCTTCTATTTGAACGGAATAGCAATCAGCCCAGGGATTATTTGTGCTCCGTACAAAAACACATCTCCTAGAATTTCACAGTGCCACACAGAGCAGTCCCAACCAAGTACGCGTCAATATTTGTTTTTATTTAAAATGCATCCAAGTGGGCATCGGATGGCCATTAGCCGGCTCGCGGATGACTTCATTAATTCCCGGCGCAGCGTTTCTTCTCCGGCGTTTTAATTCTAAGCGGCTTACGGGTTGACACATAAATAATTTATGCAAATATGAAAGTTTATCTACGGCGACATGAATTACCTACATTCTTGCACGGCGGAATTGACGTCCGACAATGACACATGTCCAGAGCGGAGATATTCATCCCGTTATCGTTATAAGCTTGCATAAATATGCAAGAAACGAAAAAGTTAATTGAATATCAAAATAAATATTGGAACCGATGTGCATAAATAATAACAACCCTGCTTGTTTGATGACGGTGTCAGCTTTGTGTCAAAACCAAAAAAGGTCGTGGTAATTATCTGCACATTACATATACCAAGAGACAAACTTAATAAAATGAATTTAACGAAGGAATATTAAAATGAATGAATGAAGTGCACTGTGTAACTTCGAAGTCAACGACAATAAAATTAATGTGGATTTCCAAATGCATTTTTTTTTAAATTTCAGAATATGTTAAAATTACTTCACATCATACTGTGCTTTCTAGTATTCCAATTGAAGGATCAAGCTAAGTTGGCGAAAAATGTTTATTGTCAGAGCAGAATAACTTTTGATTCTTATTTCTAAATCTTTCCTTTTTTATTGCGGGTATGAGAATTATTCTAATTTGATGATGCGCATCAGCCTCGCATATTCCTATATATCACGAATAGGCACCATGAGGATTCAATTTGTGGCGTGGGTCAGCTTGAGGTGTGCGGAAGTTATTATAACGTCAGAAGAAAAGTGGAAGGGATAACATATATTTTTATACCCCTACGTAAATTGTTATGGTATTTGGCTAAAACTTATCATACCTTATCTACTGACATAAACTTTTATTTTACAATTACGCATGACTGACTGTGAATTCTTTCACAATAATGAAAAATATTTAGAGTTGAGATACGTATGTCCAACTTGACATAAATAATTCAATGAATTTTGAAGAAAAAATTATATTTATTTTTTATATGATGTCATGTGGATGGCCACATCAGATTTTCTTAATAAATTTCAAATATATTTTATAAATATAAAAAAAGAGTGAGGTTTATTATTATTTATTAGTTTATTTATAATGAAAATTATAATTTTTAGAAATTTTATTGATTTTTTTAATGATTTTCCATGATAATAAATTTCTTAAAATAAATGATAATTAATTTCCTTTTTTATTATTTTTAAGGATATTTGATAAATATTCAAAAGATTTTTAGCTATTTATTTAAATATTTGACAAATAAAAATATATTCGATATATTTTTAATGATTTTGTGAAAGATTTTCAAAGAATATTTTTTAATATAATTGCACCTGAAAATTTGTTTATTTTTGAACTAATACATATTTTATTTTGAGTTTGCTGAAATACATTTTTGTGCAGACAATTAATTAATGTTTAACATTTTCTTTGCAGCTAGATTAATTAAAATATAAACGTCTTCATTTGCATCTGCGTCCACTTAGCCCATCTGTAATATATATTAAGACTTGAATCGTTTCGGTATTTTAATAAAAATAATTAGTGCTCCGATATATCGGGGTCCTAATTTTTTATGTTCGCATTCTTAGAAAACAGGTAGATTAATGAAAAAAAAAGGAGAAGGAGCCGAAATGAAAATGCCGATGCGGCGGGTCTAATATAAAAATGTGGAAAAAACGAAATAAAAATGCCGCCATGTGTGTGTGTGAGTGCGAGCCTCCTCGTCTTCACATTTCTGGTTCGTTTACTTATCCCCCCATATTGCTAGATTTATGTTGTTCCAGTTAATGTAATTATTCAGTAGCTTGCTGCAACTAGATAATTGCTTGTCAAATGATAAAATACGGCCGCAGATATATCCATGCGCAGAACCAAAGAACATTTACCAATACGATCTCAATTATTCATAAACAATTACCGATATGCATGATGATAAATGCCAAGGCCCCTTCGGTTCGGGCTCTAATGCAATAATGCTGCATGTCGGCTTAGTGCGCTTGAGTATTTGTCATTCTGAAGTGGAGATACGGTGTGTCTCAACTTAACTAACTAACCAACAGCCACTCAGTGCTGTTAATGTTAATAAATTTTTATAATAAATCTTAATATCGTTTTATTAAGTAATTTACATTTTTTTTTCATTACCTGTAATAAATTTCAATTGTCAAAATATTATTTAATGTTATTATTTAGTTTTACACTTGGGAGCCTTGATGCGCAAACTTTAAAGGCCACATAGTAAACTGATATAGGAAGGAGGGCCAAACCATAATAGATCGCAATAATCAAGAAAATTATAAATAATACTGTGCTCTAATCGTAGAACCTTTTCAAAAAGTAATGAAATTTCTTGAAACTCATGAAAATTTATTAAATATCGCTACAAATCTTTGAAATTGATTAATTTGGAAATTATTCGAGTATCTTTGAAAACTAGCGAAAATACGGTATATTTATTGTATAATCACATAAGTTTCTTGAAAACTTTTTAAATACCTTTGGAAGTCGTATAATCATCATTATCATCATTGTTTATTCATGTTATATTTTTCTCCTTGCGAAATCAGAACTGTTTGTTACTGAAAATTCCCTGACATTCGAAATGCTCTACAAGCTGAGATTGAAGAACTTTTTCAAAAACATTGGATATGATTGATAGCGCTATCGGTCAATATGTATATATAATGCATCCTTTATTTAGCATAATTTTCATACACGTTTACAAAAAAAAAAGTTTTTCTTATACTACTAATTCACATTACATTTTCTATTTACTTTCTGTCCACTTTTCTTCTCCCTCATTCATCCCTCCATTTCCTTCCCATATCCCATTGCCTGATCTTACCTTCAATCTTATATTTCCTTTGGCTCATTCCTTTTAATTTTTTTCTTCTTTTATTTTTCATCTCTTATTCTTTTAGTCACCTCTATCCCCCTCCCATCTTCACTCATCCACTCTCTTGCATTCTATAGTTTTTTTTTTCATTCCTCCTTCACTTTTACACATTGGTTCGCCAAATGCTCCCATGTGTATTTCCCTCTTCTATATAAAACGCATTTTATATATTCTTCAGCCACCCATGCTTTCCTTCCTCTCTCCTCTGTTCGATACCTCACTCTCGCCAATTCCATTTTCCCTCCCTTGTCCTCTTTCCTTCTTAGATATTCTGGTAGTCTTTCGTACACTTGCAATTCTTTATACCCATTAGTGTATCCACTATCTCTTATTTTTCCCTGTCTCCCTTGTTTTTCCACCTCATCTAACCTCTCTTTCACTATTCTTTCTGCCCCTCCCCTTCTCCTCATTTCTTGCAAACCCGCCCTTCACCATCCTGTACGTTCGTAAATTTTCCTTATCCCTTTGTTCCATTCTCCTCTAACTCTCTCAACAGCGTAGCCACTTTCCACACCTTTTTTGACCTGCCTTTCATACTTCAAATCCTCTAATACCTCTTCGTATTTTATTATCATCACTTTTACTTCCCACCCTAAAGTCTTTCTGTTTGTTTCCTGAAGTATAATATATTGTGGAGTGATTTTTTTTACACCTAGTAGTTCTTTCAGAATCCTTCTTTATTCATTTTCAATCTCTTCCACTTCGTATGCACCCCACACTTCTGCCCCACACATCATTCACCTCCCAAAACTTACATTTGATTCCCCCTCAGCCTCCAGCCATTCTTCACTTTAACAACATCCATACCTTCCTGCCTTTCCTGTTAAGTATTGTAAATGTTTCTTATACCAACCACTGACTGCTGTCTATCATATAGCCTAAATGTCTTAAAGTTTTGGCTTGTTACATCTCTTTTCCTTTTCATCTTATGTTGCCTTCCCTTCATATCATTCCCCGCTTTTTGAAAGTAATCCATTTGTCCTTTCCACATGTATTTCCATATATCTTCTTGACATAAACTTTTCCACCATTCCAATCATTTCTTTCAATTCACCAAAACTCGTTACCACTAGCGCTAAATCATCTGCATAACCTAATGAATATAACTTCATCATCTCTGCCTGCCCCTTTCTTAATATCTCTTCTAATTCTGAAACATATAGGACATTTTCAACAACTTTTGCACTATATATTTGTTTGTAATTTGATTAACTGTTGTGATTGCATTTTTTAACTGCTATTTTGAATAAATATTAAAACTTTCTCGTATAATTTAACTAAATGAAATCAGACACATGTTAATATAATGTTATTACCTCAAAATTACATGAGCTTTCATGTGTTAAAGTTTGTTGGTGAGAGTAAATCACCCTGTATATTGAATAATATCGCGCTCAATTGGTACTCTTGCCTTACACCTGTGTATGTCCTGAAACTCTCACTCACCTCTTCTCCTAGATAGAGCGAGATCCTATGTTTTCTTATATACTTTTCTTACCAACTCGATTAAATGCTCCCCAAGTCTCATTCTTCTTAAGTATTCAATCATATTTTCTCGTGCACCTTATTATATGCTGCTTTATGTCGACAAAAATCGCATACATCATTTCTTTTAATCCGCCATTCACTCATTCGCACCAACATATATGCCTGCTCCCTCACCCTCCTACTTTTTCTAAACCTTCCCTGAATTTCCGCTAGGATACCTTTTCTTTCCACTCCTTCTTCAATCCTTTCTTTCACCTTTTCCACTGCTATCTTGTAGGAAGTATTAATTAACGTGATGCCTCTGTATTATCTCGTCTCGATTATGCCGCCTCCTTCTTTCCATCCCTTCGGTTTTGCCTCTTCTCCACATACAATAATCCAATCTTATTTATTAACTACAGAAACTTAATTTCTCCTCCTTCTGGTAGTTGATTCTAAATCTTCGCTGTAATACCATGAAAAGCCGGTGCCTTGTCACTCTTCATCCTTTCTAACACTCCGCATAACTCATTTTCTCTAAACGGTTCCATGTGTCCCTGCCATTCTTCTTGTTCCAATTCTTCTTCTTCTTCCCCTCTGCATTCTCAGCATTTCTTCTTCCATTCTTTTATGTCCAATTCTCATTCCGTCCCACTTTTCTTTTTCTTGGTGCTTCCACACCCTCTTTCCTCCATTACATTATCTTAATTCCCATACCCATCCATTAAGACTATTTTTTTGTGATACACTTCATCCATTTTCTTTTTGTATTCTTCATACTCTTCTCTCCCCCCCTCAGCTTGCATCCAGTTCTTCATTTTTTCTTTTCTGATATTTTTTGGCTCAGCCTGCATTCTTCATAGAACCATTTCCCATGACCTATCCTATCCTATATATCCTCCACCGTTCTAACCTTTCCCATTCAGT
Source organism: Sepedophilus sp. GC000190 (assembly GCA_030264515.1). NCBI lineage: Eukaryota > Metazoa > Arthropoda > Insecta > Coleoptera > Staphylinidae > Sepedophilus > Sepedophilus sp. GC000190. The sequence continues at coordinate 3,205 of JARJED010306573.1, read as the reverse complement.
CTTTTCCATTAAACTTTTCATTTTTTCATATGTCTATTACTGACCATCCAAATCCTTCTTCATATTCGCCCCATCCTTCTGTTTCCGTGACTACTGTAACCTGCCTATGGTTCGATAAATCTCAACTTCCATCGTAGTATCTTCTTCTCTATCCACGTTCTTTATTATTATAAAGTCAATTACTGATTTTCCACTGATGTTCACAAATGTCCAGCCGCCCTCCACTCCAAACATCGGTTTAGCAAATCCCATCCATTTTTTCTTATCCATTCTATCCATATTCTGCCCTTTTCTTCAACCTTTTTATCCATAGACTTTCTGCTTCTGAATTCTCCTTCTTCATCCATGCCTCCATTAACCTATTCTCACATTCCACTCTGCATCAACAATCAATTTTCGCTCTCCATCTCTCCAGTACGTGCATGATCTTATTTATCCGTTCTTCTATCATGTCATTGTATACCATCACCCCTACTATTCAGCTATCTTCTCCTCACTTTATTTCTATCGCTATGTTACATTCGCCTTCTTCCATTTCATCAATAATTTTATTCCCCTTTTATTCCTTACTCCTATTATCATATCGCCCATTTATCTTCCCTTTATGTGTATGTTATTACTCCATCTTCCAATCAAATACTTGTGGAAGCAGCCTTCTTACTTCTTCTATGTCCTATTCTTCTACCGATGTCTCTATCATTCCTATTACGACTTTCTACTTTATTCACTTATTACATTGTCTTTGCGTATATCCTTCATCATACTTATTTTTAACCCCACATAATTCCAAAATCCCCATCTCACACCTTCCGTCATCTCGTCCTTCTTTATTCCGTTTGGATTTATCCTTCATCTCGCCCATACTATTAGTATAGTTTATTAACAATTTGTTGAAAATAAATGAGAAACATTTATATATGGTAAAATTTCCTGGAAAATCGTCAATGATAAAAATTATAAAAAATCATTAAAAAACATAAAAAATTTATAAGAATTTGTTGAAAATTATTAAATATAATTTGTAAATCATCAAATTTCATACAAAATTGTCAAAATATTTTGAAAATCATTCTTTTTCAAAATCAGTTTTGTAAAAAAAAATTAGTGAGTTAAGCGATCTATCATTACACTCCATTTAATGAAAGAAATAATCAAAACTAAAATTATATCTAGAATTTTCGATTTGCCAAATTTGAATATACATACATTTAATTGTAACTTGGCGAAAGATTTTTTTTTATCTAAATTATATTTAATTTTACTGAACATTCATCATGTTGATCAGAAAATAAAATATGATCGTTTTTTATTAATTACCAATAAAATATAATACATGTTCTGAAATTTGTCTACGTTTTTATGGTGTTATTTTACTTCTGTCGGCCAGTATACATAATAATATAAATGTATGTATAAATGTAAGTCGTTGACAGAATGAGTTATTTAATTGTTCAAGTTCATTATATTACATTGTATGAATACAACAAAGCACATATTAAGACCAAATCACAAGGGATATACTAGTTTACATACGAAACAGTTAAATTGGATAAAGTAGTAGTAGTTTGCATTATATTGTTTAATTATACGCGATGGCACATTTCACATTTCGGCTGACTTTATTGCAAGCCACAAATCTAATATACAGTGCAGTTTGTTAAAGTGCTGTAACCCATTCCAGATGGACGGCTAGCAACTGGTATTTCATAATTTTTATTGGTCGCATTTCGCGTAATAATCCGGTGAATTGTTTTGATGGTTAAAAGCGCGAAAGCTGCGGAGTGGATGGCGATCAAGATTCAAGAGGTGACTAAATACTATCGATCACAACGACAGGAAACGATGTTACACCAGAGCCGTTCGCCTCGCTATCTCGAAAAGTTGGGGGTTGATCTATTATATATTATATGTCTTTGGGTTGATCATAAAGATATCGCGAGGTAAAAACTATGGGGGAGAAAACTGCGGGAGTCCGAAAGTGAAAGTAGTAGGTTAAATTGCTGTGTGGGCGTTTTTTGTTTTGCACAATTATAAGAAAAGCTACTTTGTTGCATCATTGTGTTTATAAAGCTATCGAACTAACATTTATTTTTAATAAATTGATTTTTATTTTTGACAAGGCAATACTAAAAATTACATTCGTTACGCTATGAAACATTAGTAAACCTATTTGCTCATCTACCATGTGTGCACTTAATATTCAAACAATCGCAAACAATAGAAATAATTCGTATAAAATCAAAACAAATATAGTTCATAATAAAATAACTTAGGAAGGACGATGGGTTATTTAATAGAAACGTTAATTTCAAAAATTAAAAAGTTGTATGGCATGTGAAAAGATTCTACAATTTGCTTACACCTATTGTAACTTTCCAAATAAATAAATAAAACATCTACTACCCTGGCTAAGACCACGCAGATTTCTGAATTATATTTGAACAATTTGACGAATTTCTGTCACAGTTTTCAATAGACTCATGTTATAGCGAATTAAATTCAGCTACCTGCGTGGTATTAGCCAGTGTAGTAGCTGTTTTTTGTTTAATTTGGAAGCATACACTAGGTGTAAGCAAATTGTATAACCTTTTCACATGACACACAATAAGTTTTTATTTATGTAATAAAGTAACTCCTAAGCTGCATGAAATGTATGCTTTGTTTCAAGTAACTTATCCATAATATTTTAATGTTTCAATTAAAATTTAAAAAAAATTAAAAAATACTTAGAAAATAAATTTCGCAACTTTGTTTACTGTATTCATAAACTAAAGTGTTTTAAAATATATTTTACTAAATTTTCCGTAAATACCTATGCTATATTAAGATTTTATTGCATAAAATCTTTAATAAAATATGAAATTACATAAATTCGAATAAAATATTCACTAATTAAATTTTTCAGTTCCTACTATTGCACATTTAAACTAAATGATTTAAATATATTTTTCAAAATTTTAAATTAATACATATAATTTATTTATATTTTATTGTAAAAAATCAATAATCAAGTATTGTGAGTCGAAGTAAAATTATAACAAATTAAAAAAAAATCGTAAAAGATACAAATAAATTTTATATTTGTATAACCAGTTGATGCCTATATTTATCTAGATTTGGGACGATGTAAGCAATGAAATATTAGAAACTATATTTTCTACGCTATAAAACAAGCAAGCTTTTTGTTTAGCACTTTCACCATTTC
>JARJED010305863.1:0-10739 GCA_030264515.1 Sepedophilus sp. GC000190 | reverse complement strand
GTCCTTTGTCCATAATCTTTTAGCAGGAGTTTAATTAATGAACTAGAAACGTATATTTAGTTTGTATATTGTAAAAGCTAACTGACAACACCACGATGTACATTTGTTGGTTACACACACTGTTGCATTAAATTCTAAGTTGACAGTTTACAGTGTTGCCGCTATGACTTACTTAATATCTAATATTTAATTACAACACAATAGAACTGTTAATGCAATATTATACAAATGAAGATGACATTTTAGTTGTTCATATATGGAGTCTTTTGGGACACTATGTACATTTTTATATAATTGTAAAACAAACATAGTCTAAAAATCTGGTTCCAATAATAAATCAGTTGTTCAAAAACTTGGTAATTGAAATGATGCAATGAATTCTGTAACAAACTATTTTTTTAATAATGTGGTGTATGATGTGAAATATGCTTCTATAAATATGCTAATGATACGATCCCGGTGACTTATAAGGATGCACGTTTCAGGCTATTCATTATAATTTATGGTCAGAGCAGGTCCTGCTCTCTCGAGCTTCGCCTCGCCTGCTCTTGTCCGTAGATGACCATAGAAGTGCTGCGATAATTAAGTTCTTTGGCCTCGCAAAAAGGCCTCTTGACATGGTTGCGCATGCTGAATCACTCCGCGATTTTGTGCCCCGCAACATTCACGACCCGGAAATGAAACAGTTTTTTTTTGGTTGCGTTTTAAATTCACATTACCAGTTTCGACGTTTTCGGTTTGGAGAAGAGGGTCTTTAAGCCTGGAGGCAGTGTTTACTAATAAATTTACATGATTTTCCGAAAACGGGCAAATCCGATTAAAGGTTTTGCCCCGCAGAGTTTAAAGCCTGCGGACCGAACGGGGGTAGCAGGAATTAGGAAATTATGTACAGGAAGGAAAAGCTAGTTTTGCATTATGTGTTTCCTGGGCATTTACAAAGAGGGTTGGGGGCATTTTACATAATTAGTTTATGAAAATCTGTTTATATTACTTGTATAATTTGATTTTAATTGATAATTTATTTATGTTGCTGTAATGGTTTTTAACATCGACTTCCGAAGATAGTTAAGTCTACACCTAACTATTTATCTGGTAATTGAATTTTGTTAACATTTAGTGTTCCAACTGAACTTTATCTGTACTTATGACACTACTATTTAAACTCTAACTAATACAACTTGCTATATAAATTAATTAAATTGATGAGGATTTATTTGTTTGCTATCTATGACGTGCACGCTTTTTGTTACTTTCATCAATTGTCAAACAAAAGTCAGAACATAATTATTGATGAAAGCTTTGTTATGTAAGCAGATTTTGAAATTAATTGATGATCCAATTTTGTCACTATTCTTCCAATTTTGAAAGCTTTTACCTGCAAGAACCGGTAACTACATGATAACCGGATTTAATTTCCATCCAATATTGGTGCTTCAAATTATTTCTTTCTTATTTTGAAATGTCGTACCGTTCTGAGGAATCGAACCCGGTACCTCGCGTACGTTAACTATACACCTAATCACATCGTCTAATTTCTAGTATTACATTTAATATGCTTTAATAACAGTATTTTTTATTTTTTTACTGACATGATACATAACCAGATTTAATCATTTCATCCAATTTCTTTTAATTATTTTAAAATGTCGTACCATTATGGGGAATCGAACCCGGGACCTCGCGTATGTTAGCCAAGCACCTAATCACATACGCTATAGTGAGATCTAATTTCTTGTGTACTAATATGGTCTTAGAATGATGTTTTGATAACAGTAATTATATGCAAAAAAAATCAAATCAAATTTTCATTATATAAAATGAAAATCGAGTTTCTGCTTACATAAAAATAAAATCCTCACATTATTAATAACCACGCTTTTTACTCTTAAGCCGGGGTGGATGCTTCTTTATATATATATAACGCTCCTGAGGTTATATACGTATTTTTACGTCTTCTAATAATTCTTTTACAAACTTTCCTTTCAAAAGATCAAATCTCCCGGCCACGCTTTTCGCTTATTTCTCGCGAGAGTTTCAATCTCCGTTGGTGTGCGGGAAAGCTCTCACTCCTATTTGTTTATTCTTTTTTTTTTCGGCGTTGATTTTCCCGGAGCTTTTAAAAAGCGAGGCACGATGATGAGGGCAAAAAAGAAGAAGAAGAGGAAAAACCGGAGCCTATAGTGCTGCGGAACGGGGATGCGGCGGTTTCATAATTCTTTAATTTATTAATGTATGCGCGCGGGATGTCGAAATAAAAATAAGCTCCGGAGTTTCGCGAAAAGGAGGAATGCTAAATATTCATAGGCCACCCCCGGTATATAACTTCTGCTGCTTTTTTATTGTTTTCTATTTCGCATTTGCTTCTTTTTTATGTGCTGGGTGTGTGAGATGAATTGCGGATTAGGATATTATTTTTCAAATCATAAAATATACAAGGGAACATTAGTCATCATCATAATATGTCTTGTAGCTATTGCTTTTAAATATAAATCGAGCTATCTGCTATATGTAATTATATAGATGATTTGCATCTTTTAGAAATAAACAGCAGCGTGGTGTATGTGGTTAGGTGCTTGGATAACATACGCGAGGTACCGGGTTCGATTCCCATCACTGATAACATTTTTAAAATGTAAAAATGTTTCATTTATTAAAAAATAAATTAATAACTTGATGTTCTTAAGTGAGCTTGCTTTGCAAATAGCGATAATAAATAAACGTACACAACGTTAGTGTGGTTAGATGCTTTTCTAACATTCATAGAGGTCCCCACCCCGGGTTCGATTCTCATCACTGGGTAGCATTTTTAAAATATTTAAATTATACATTAATTAAATAAATTCATAATTGAGTTAACAGTTCTTAGCAACCTTATGTAGAACAAAACAATAATTGTTGATTCATAATCACAGGTTTTATAGTATATTATGAATCACGCATGCACTATTACTTTCACCTATAAATTTACCAATACCACTTAATTAATAAATTGACTTCCCAACGTATTAAACCAACAATTACTATGATTTACACGGCTCCTTCTCCCACCAATACCAATCCGGCTTTTGTGGCACCGCCACCGCCAGGAGAGATAAATTGTCAATTAACAGCGAGATTTATTCCCTTCCCGTTGCGACCGAATAAATAAAACCAAACACAGCACACACACACACACACGATCGACTCTTATAACGTCGAAAAATAAAGAAAAATAAAGAAAGAGAATAAAACGGACGATATAATTACGTTCCTGCACGGAATAGAAAGAAGAGAATAAAAAAAACGAACGAACTAATAGTCGAAGAGGTATTATTGTCGTTTTGTGGCGCCCGCGGACGTATAACTACCAAAGGGAACTTATAGACCATTAGCCACGAGCGATTTGTTTACGATGATCATAACAGACGATGTCTAGACTGCTATATCTGAGTATCATCGATTGACTCCTCGTGCATGTGTGTACAGTTTGGTGTTTGTTACCTTTCCCCTTGTCCACCTCCTCAACGCTCGCCACCTGTGTTCGGTCTGAAATGTGCATTTTATTGAAGCCGCAGTTTTAATTACAAGAAGAGCTTGGAATGGAAGTTGGTCGGGAAGAGGCAATAATAGAAATAATTGCGCTTGGTGCTTAGTTTTAATGGGCTGGGTGTGTAAAAATGAGCAGAGGTAATTTAATGCCAATTATTGGTAGAAATTAGATTGAAAAAAAAAATTGCAGAAAATTCTTCAACTTCATACGGCTTGAAAAAATATTCATAGGAATTCTGGAAAGCAAATTAAAAGAAGGAATTTTGTTTATCGTGCGAAAAAACTGGATAGCGTGAGAATTTTTGTTATCCAAACCAACAGATGTTTTAATTTTTAGTTTAAATAAAGCTACAATTATGCAGGAATAATGCAGGGATAGTAGAGAATCTCTACAAGAACATTGCACTCTTACTTACAAGTACCTATATCATAAATCTGTTGCTGAGCTATTCCACTCAGATAGTACTCTTGCGTTCATTTGAAAATCGAAGCCTTGACCCCAATAATTCCCACATTGTCTATTTTTCTATCAGAGCAAACACCCTTACTTCAATTAAATTTCTTGTTTAGTTTCAACCTTTTTTGAATTAAGTTTGCTTTAAACTAGTTAATAAAACATAAATCACAAAAGTTCCCACGTTTTCAAGCATTATCTACTCTACTAATAGGCATTCTATAGATCTAAATGTAGATGTTATTTCTTAAAGATACGTTAAAAATCTGCAACTAATACAAACTTATTTTAAATTACAGCACACCATCTTATGACTACGCTCCCAACCCTGACAAGCAATGGATCTTACAAATCACCAACAAAATGAAACCTATACACCGCGATTTCACCGATCTACTAATGACCAAGCGTCTACAGACTCTACAATCAGTAGACGCAGCAGTGCAACGCGTCGTGCAAGAACTGGACGCTCTTGGTGAACTACACAATACTTTCATAGTCTACACATCGGATCACGGCTATCATTTGGGACAATTTGGGCTCATCAAGGTCTGCAAAGCTACAACGCACACACTTCTTCCTATAATCTAATGTTTATTTATCTTAGGGCAAAAGTTTTCCGTTCGAGTTTGACGTCAGGGTACCATTCTTGGTGCGAGGACCAGGAGTAGAACCGGGTACCATCGTTGACAATATTGTTTTGAACATAGATTTGGCACCCACGTTCCTCGACATGGCCGGAGTGGAAGCACCAGCGCACATGGACGGGCGCTCTGTACTACCACTGTTTCTCAACTCCAAAAGAAAACGAGATAAATGGCCAGATACATTCCTCATAGAAAGGTAAGTTCTAAACACAATATCTTCAACTATAAAAAAAGTAATTTCAACAAATCATATTAATTTTAACTGTCAGAAACGCCATTTAATCTCTCAAAATTGTCATTTCAGTACTAAAAAAATGTTTTTGTTGAAAATGTTTTTAAGTATAAAATTCTCATTTCAACTGTCAAAAATGCTATTGCCGCCATTAAAATGTCACTTCAACTGCCAAAAATGTTATTTCTACTCTCAAAAATGTCATTTCATTTGTCATAAAAAAAATTCGTTGAAAATTTCTTTTTAGCTATAAAATTACATTTAGCTGTGAAAAATTTTGCAACTATCAAAAATGCAATTGCAACTAACAAAAATGTCATTTCAACTGCCAAGAAAGAAATTTTAAATGCCAGAATATAATTTTAATATCAATTTATTCCAAACATCTTTTAACTATCAAAAATATAATTTCGGCAGTCCAAATATCTTTTCTGTCGAAATAGTTTTTAGCTGTCAAAACTCTAATTTCGTCTATGAAAAATATAATTTCAACTACTTGAAGTGCCATTTCATTATTCGAAATATAAGTCCATCTGACAAATTGCTATTTTGAATAAACTTTACTTTGAAGTTAAGTTAAATGCGACTATATTCTGGCACATACATAATCAAAATTGTATTCTACATAGTTCTGGTCGTCGCGAATCATCGGAAGCAAGAGCCGCCAAATCCTACAAGTACAGCCCTGACGCAAACAACCACACGACTCTTCCTCCACCAAGTCTAGAATCGTTTACAAGAGTAATAACTGAATATTCGAGCAGTATAGACTCAATCACAGCACCATCCATAGCAACAACATCCACAACTAAAGACATCTACGATTCTAGCGAGGATCACCCAGATGTAGACCTGGATGATGACGATGACGACGACGCAGATTTCACCGACGACGAAGATGACATCAATGACGATGAAGATCCATCTCTACGCGAAACGCAACTAGACAATCGGTTATCACCAGCTATGGATTATCTACCAACTAAATTAGAACGACTAGCTATGGAGTGCGTGCGTGAAGAATTCCAACTTCCATGCAAAGCTACGCAGAAGTGGTATTGCCATAGAGAGCACGGACGTTGGAGGAAGCACAAGTGCAAACTGCAAATACCACACCCAAACCCGCAAAAGCTGTACAAAAAGTGCGCTTGCTTCACAAAAGATGGATTAATATACAAGAACATGCGTGTAAACTCCACCACAATGCGCGCACCAACCTACCGTAGAAATAAGCGCGATGCAGATTTAGATTTTCTTTTCGAGCGCAATTTGCACCAATTAACGCATCGTGAGCGAAGAGACACGTTAACGCACGTGGAGAACGTGATGGAGAACATACAAAGCGAGCTTAGTGGGCTAGTGGCTGTTAATAGCACGCTACCAGATGATCAAACTTTGAAGGTAAACTTAGAAACCAACAGAATTTCCGAGACGATTCCTGGTTGCACCATACTGCAAGATGGACGTGTGAATTGCTCGACGGTGATATACCAAGATAGGAAGCAATGGCGTAGATCGCGCGCTAGAATCGATGATGAAATCCAGCGCTTGAAGAAGAAGTTGGAAAACTTAAAAGAAATCAGGCGGCATTTAAAATACTCCAAACCAACTGATGCGGGCGCAGAATATAGCACAACTGAGAAAGTTGACGGTTTGAATAATAATTTGGATTTATCCAATGTGAGGTTTGAGAGCAAGTTTGTGAATATACCGGATGATTCCACGGAGAAGACGTTTGATATCTTCGACTTATCGCCGCACAGAAATAATCGTAAACGTAAAAAGCACCCGGATAATGATGATAGTCAACAGCCTAATAAGCGCAGGAAAATTAAGCATGATGAGTTAGCACCGACTGGAGAGCCGCGATTGGCAACCAATCATCATAGGCACCAACATCAACATCATCGGCATAATTATTCACCGCCTAGACCTGTAGTTTTCTTTACTACCACTACTACTACTAGCGGCAGCATAAGTACTAGTTTGAAGCCAACAGAGGCACCAAAGTTTGAAGAAGAGCTGTTTACTTCTGGTTATTATAATGCATCATCAACAGACAGTGCGTACAAGACCGAATCAGCAGCAACGACGACGACTTCGACGACGACGACGACAACGGAAAGTGAGGCTTCTTCTATTACTACAACTGTTGGTGTTGGTGGTGATAATAGTAGTGGTATGACGACTTCCACAATGATGACTACTTCTACAACAACAGCAAAGGTAATTATTTATCTTTTTCCTCGTTTTCTACTTTAAAGCTAGGAAAGCGATGTTTGTTGCTTGACGTCTTATTGCTCAACGGAGAAGGATTATTATCTTTGGGTCCATCTCTTGGTATGGCCTTTTTTCCATGGGCATTGAGGTTCTTGTTAACCCTAGACAACAGACCTGCTACCCACGGCATCTTTGTTCATTAAAATATAACAACAAACTATGTGATCTTGAATTTTTCTTATTAAGTCAACGTACTCTAGAAGGATGTCGTAGGTAAAAAAATCTCGTAGGCTCCAACAATTCTTGCACTGGCAAATGTATAATACCACCATGTCCATGGACCTTCCATTTTTTCCTTCCTTATGCTCTTAGTCCATTTTACGACGTCTTAGATTCCTCATCTCTTCTCGATGTCATCTCTTCCTTGGACGCTTCTAACAAATTTCTTATTAATTTTTCTTAAAATTTAACATTTTGTAAAGACTCCAATAGTGTATATTTTATTTAGGCTAAACCAATTGAAGAAGATCCGAAATTTGAAGGCTATTGCCATTGTGAGACTGAAGAACCTGAAAAGCCTGACGAGAAAGAGGTCGCAAGAGCCGAAAGGCAGCGGATTAGAGAGGAGCGGTTAAGGAAGAAAGCGAGGAAGATGCGAAAGAAGGCGCAACTAGAAAAAGAATGCCTATCCGAAAAAATCCACTGCTTCCGTCACGATAATGACCATTGGCGCACTGCGCCTTTATGGACGCAAGGGCCGTTCTGTTTCTGCATGAACGCCAACAACAACACCTACAACTGCTTGAGGACAATCAATCAAACGCACAATTTGCTCTACTGCGAGTTCGTCACCGGACTGGCAACATTTTACAATCTTAAACGAGGTAAGTAAAACCAAAATTGATTAGTAAAAGAGTTATATTTGTATGCTCTTTCATGGTAGATCCTTTTGAGCTACAAAATCGTATAGAACAATTATCGCCGGAAGAACGCCAATATCTACGCGACCAACTCAAAGAACTGATGGCCTGCAAAGGAAGAAGCTGCACAGTGGGTAGTTACGCTGCAAATCACCTAAACAGAATGAAACCTAATCATCTACCGCAGCATCCATCGTCGCCGCAACCGCAAAAATACAACAAAAAAAGAAAAACTGATGATTTCAATGGTGAGTTTCTAAAACGTCACATTCCATCATAACTGAATTTTCATCATATGCTTTGTGCTTTTAATATTCGAAATAATAATCAGTTCATATTACAAATTTAAAGAACAAAACATAAATCTTTTCTTCAAAGGAAGTAGAATTTGAAAATATTTTTGAGCTATTTACTAGCTTTGCTTTAAACAAAGTCTACATTTAAAGTGTAGAGCTACTTTATCAGTGCAAATAGTTTTAATCAAAGAAGAAACCTGCAACTGCAACATCAAAACCCATACCAGTTTCTTCGCAAACTATTTAGAAATCGGAACTGTGAAGAGCAGCGAGCAATGACATTCGCAATGGTTTTATTATATTAAAAATGTCAATTCAGCTGTCAAATATGTCACTTCAATTGTCAAAAATGTCATTTTGACTGTCACAATGTTACTTTAATCGCCAAAATGCAGTTTTAGTGTGAAGTTTTTTGCTTTTCAAAAATTTTTTGTCAGCATTAATAAAACCAAATCAATAAATCAGTTTCAATTCTTATTGCCCTTGCTCTTTGTTTCTATTTCTTTAATTGCAAACTTGATTATTCAATTGTGCGGTTATATTGCAGCTATTAATTGCGGTTTTAATTGCGCTCGTAAAAATGTTTGTAAATATGTACAAAGCAAAACAATTCATTGTAATATGAATCACGTTTTCATTCTCATTCATTTGCAAATAATCATCATCGTCATTCAGTTTTCCAGTAGTCACAGCTTGTATAATTTGTTTTTAAATGGTTAGAAGAAAAGTAAATAATGCTTAACTCTGTATCATTCACTAACTATTGTACTTGTATATATGTAGTTGCAAGGACACTTCCGCTCTCGCAATCTCCGCAGGGCAGGACCCAATATGATCGCAACAGTAGATTATTAAAGTTGCCAAAGTAAGTACCAAAACAACAAAAAAAACAGTTAGAGGATTAATTATTAGTAAGTAGTAAGGTGACTATATAAATATTTGTTTTGTTAGAGTATATATAGTCCTCACAATTCAAGCTGAGCGATCTAGACGAGGACAAACACTCGTTAGTCATATAGACAGCTTGACTTTTTTTGCGGGATCTATAGCTTAATGGATGGAGGAGTTGGGCTTGTGTTATTGAGATGACGTAAGTTGTAAGTTCCATTCCCGGTTTAAAATATATATTTAAAACATATATTTTCAATGAGCTCTAGTTTATAAAGACGAAGGCGTTGTTAATTTGAGTCCAACAACGCTATTGTATTCGTCAACTGGAGCATAAGCAGGGAACAGACTAAGCAAACATTGTTGAACAACTGTTGTACTTCAAAAGATGTGTGGCCCAACAGTGCGCCAACAACATGTTTGCTTAGTCGGTTCCCACCTTTAGAAAGTATGTATGTGGGCTTTTTACTCTTTCGAGTTTTGTCCCCTCATATGGAGGTTAATTAATCCATTTTGGATGGATAAGTTCCTTAATTCTATCTGCCTATTCTCTGTATGATCTCCTTCCATTTTCTTCTATCCTTCGTTTCTTCCTCCCATTCGTCAACTCCTATCTTCTTCAGGTCTTCTATAACTTCTTCTATCCATGTTTTCCTCGGTCTCCCAACTTTCCTTTTGCTTCCTGCTTCCATCTCACTATTTGCTTTATTGTTTCTTTTTCGCTTTTTGTCCATATGTGTCCTAGTCATTTTATTATTTGCTGTTTTATTACTTTTGTTATATTTTCTCCTTCCAGCTCTACCACTACTTCCATGTCGGTTTTTCTTCTGTATGTTCCATCTTCCATTTTGTTTGATTCCATAATGGACCTCATTATTTTTCTTTCTTCTATTTTGTTTTCACCTCTCTGTGTCATCGTTAGCATTTGCGCTTTAGAATACTCCTTGGAAATATAGTTCGTCAAGAGTTATGACTACCAACGTCAAACCCGAACCAATTTATACTTAACGCAAACTCTACAGAAATTGCAGTTTAATGAAGAAACGTAATGGTTATTATTAGTGTAGTGTAACGCTCTCATCCGGGCGCATCTGCCTTGAAGGGCAGGTCCCCGTTAGCGTCTCGTTATCTCAAGCACACAGGCTTAGTCCGCGATTCTATTTCAGATAAGAAGTGTTGGGTAATAAGTTTGGTTTAAGTTTAAACAAAATCATATATATATATATTTTTAAATAAAATATTAACACTAATATTCGCGGTTAAATTCTAATGGCCGCTGCTCCTTGGACTCCTATTCGTCGTTGGAATACACTTGATTATTAGTGGGAATTAAACACTACTCAACTTTAAAACTATCGACAATTATAGCTCTGTTAGCTATCTCTCAGTATGTCAGCAATTGTTACTGCCTTCAAACTGTGAGCTAACTCACCTAAGCTCTATTGAATTCCACTCTGTCACCTGACCACCTTAGTGACACCTCAGTTCCAGAGAGGAACCCTTTCTGCCCAATTCTGCTCTGTTACTTGACCTCGGTCCCAGAGCTGAACTCTC
>JARJED010305543.1:0-10593 GCA_030264515.1 Sepedophilus sp. GC000190 | reverse complement strand
TACGACCCGAGTCGCGAAGCGGTGGGGGAGTAAAGATCCGAGGGAATACTACCTATCATTATTGCGAGTTGTACACTGTACTTTATCTATGACTAAAGCCACGGTTTCCTCCGACAAACTTTACTAAAAAAATATAATGTATTAACAAGATGTAAGTTTTCAAAATTTGACACTAAGTTTAAATGACGTCTGGCGAGCAGGTTTGTGTATTACCATGGTTTTTAATACTTGCAAATATATTGATTGTAGCGCTAAATTTTTAATTGGGTCACAGCAGTGAATAATGGAGCTATTTTTTTTTATTGGATAGCAACAGGGAATACTGACCATTCTTCCCTCTTGCCATTCTCAAGAATCCCTGCCGGAATTATGTATAGCATTATTTAGGCAAAATCATAGATATAATTTGCATTTTATTCGTTAGTCGTAGATAAAATAAATTAAATCTACTAAAATTTAAAAAAAAATCAACGAATTGATTTAAATCTTACAGAAATTTAACAGAATTATTATTTTTATTATTTATATTATTATAATTATTAATTTATTGTATTTTGTTCAATTCTGGAATTAAAAATTAACATAATTTCGTTTATTATTATTATGGTATTAAAAACTTTCAAAACCGAGCTTAACTGTTACAAACAATGGTTAATTACAAAAATATTGTTTTACTATACAATCTGGCCACGAAAAAATCTAAATTTAAAAATAAGGATTGTATCAATACGAGAAACCAGATACAAAACTGATCGAATGTAAGAGATCTGGTTTTTGTCCGTGGTTCGGTCCGATAGTAGTGAGTAGACTTGCCACGAACTCGGACGGTTCGCCAAGACTGTCTTGTCCGTGGTTCGGTCCGATAGTGTGTGGGGTCTCTTACATAATAATTATAAATTGTTTTAATAAAAACCACATTAATAGCAATTTAAAATTTGGCTTTCCAAAATTTAATAACTACATATATGTATGTTTTATTTGTAACAACGCCTTATCTTATACGATAATAAAATCAAACAATGCGACTCATATTTGTTAATTTTAACCACACCGCTGATAAGGGAAGCATGCGATCGTATAAAAATAAATAATACAATGTATTATAGCAGATAGGCACTCCTATCTAGGTGTGGTCATGACATATCGCACTGTGAGACTTTAATTAATGAGTATCGCCCTTACTACATCTCTTTAATTACGGTTTGTCAGGAAACGCGCATTTTATATTTAACTTGCGAGTATTTATGAATTTCCGCCCCCCAACTCGAGTTTTTATCACGGCGTAGGCGGAAAAAGTGTTTTCTTGAAATATATCATTAGGCAGATAAAAATAATCGACAAAAGTGAGCACGCAAGACATTATCATGCCATGAATTATTTAAATTTTTCTTTAAATTTGTTTTTACCAGAAGCAATTAATTCACCCTCCGCTTATTTTGTTTATCATTTTTAATCCGGCCGGAAAAATATTTCGAATATTCGCATAAGCGAAACACGAGATCTGATTAATACAGAATTTATAATGGCGGCTAAATAGTTTCCATCGGCGATGGCATATTGGATGTTTCAAGGAGTTGCGGAGTGCACGACGCTGCAAAAATTTTGTGTTATTAAATTCCTGCTTAAGCTGCCATTTACCATGCGAATCATAAATAACCTATGTCGCTACAAATTTAAAGAATGTTAATATACTACAAACTCTGTCTCAGTGTATTTAAAGTAGGTATGCTTATATCATTAATCACAATGAAAATCGCATTTTATGCTCACGCCGGAATGAACAAGCCATAGTTCTGTGGCTTTATGCACCGAATGCGAGCACAATTTACTATGTATAATAGTTAATCGTTTAATAAATACTATTAATTGCAATGCAAATAAAGTGGATAGTGTGACGAGCGTATCGTGAAATTGCTATGGGGGAGGTTTGAAAAATTTTCCACATAACACGACGAGTCAGTCGGTAATAGGTTTTGCATTAATTACAGCATGTGTGCAGAGCACAGTAAATTTTGTTATTTGGTATATAATGGTTTGGTAATTCCTCAAAACAGAATTAAAAGCAATTTTCAAACTAAATAAGTGGTTCATTTACTCATTACAACAATGAATTGGAAAGCATGCTGGGATGATACAACATGTGGGTAGTGATAAATTGGAGTGTATTGCGGTTTATTAATTACCAAAATGTTATTCAGTTAAATAAATTGAAATGCAGTAAAACGATTTTATATAAACTAACATCATTCACAAAGAGTTTATAAAATTTAAATGTTTGACAAACAAACCAGAAATCTTTAATTTTTATTGTAACAAAAGTATGTATGTAGTATTCGTGTTACATTTTTTATTATTATTAAATATAATTACAAGAACAATATCACAAATTTATTTAGATATCTATTTTATAAAAAAAAAGTTTAAATACAGTGCACGACGATTATTATATTGACCAATAATGTTATTGTCAGAAGTTCCGTACTGCGCCCCACACCGTCAATCGACTTACCTCTGCTTAGTTTATCATTCGGTAGTTTTGGCGACCCTGTTCTATCGCTACGACAATAAAAAAAATACACATATTGTAACAAAACTTCCGTTCTAACGTTTTGGTTATTAAAAGAGGCTTCGTGTAAGAGCTTTGTACAATTTAACCTTTTAATACGTCGATCGTCGCCACACCTGCAATAGGTTATGGGCCCGGAGACGTGACCGACGAACACAACATCTGTTGTAATCATACCGACGTAAAAAGGAAAGAGGAGGGTAGTCGCGGACAAGCCGTGCAGTTCAAACCTCACCGCGAAGAGATTACGATCGGCCAACCACACGTCTTTATAGCCGCAACCTCTCACACTCCTTGACAGCTCTCCATAGCTCAAGTGGGTCACCCGGCTCGAATCGAACTATTAAGCAAGGACAATTACGATATTTGGAAGATCCAAATGAAAGCATTTTTAACCCGAAATGGTACTTGGGCATATGTTTAGGGCGCCAAACCGAAGCTACCGGCCGCTGTCGAAAGAGACGTCCTCGATCGGTGGATCGAGTCGGACGACATGGCTAATCCGATCTCATTCTCGCTATGTGTGGTTCCCAATTGAAGCACGCACATACGAAACTGCAACAACAACATCGCCCTCTGGTTGAAATTGGAGTGCATCGCAAGGTCCGACGCGAAAGGCTGCCTTACTCGAGGACTTGCTGTCTCAAAAGTTGGGCGAAGGAGACAACGTTCGCGATTATTTATCTCGCTTCATGAACGCAGTCGACAAGCTGCAGCAAGTGGAAATCGAAATTAACGGCGATTTGTTGTCCGTACTGCTGCTTCATAGCATGCCTTCCAGCTATGAGAATGTTTGCTGTGCTATAAAATCGCATGACGCCCTGCCTGACGTAGAAAATCTGATGGTCAAAATAATCGAGCAGGGCTATACGAGGATCCAGAAGAATGGAGATCACGGAGAAGGCGCTATGTTCGCCCTACATCGCCATTCGAACGCGGAAGGTGCATCCTACGAAAACTCGAGCAACTGTGAAACAGCAAGGACAGTCGGGCTGAGAAGACAAAGTCAAATGTGGATACTGCGGCAAACTGGGACATCGAGCTGCTCAATGCTACAAGAAGAAGAAATTCGAAGGTGCAAAGGTAAATTCAGCGAACTTCTATTTGTGAGTGACAGCGCACGTCAGATAGACGACTCGACCAAACGTAGCACAGCGGATCGATGTTGCCTATACAGTCGATGTACGACTCACTTATGCAAGGATTCCCGTCTCTTCATCAACACCCACAGAACCGACAGCGTGGTCAAATTGGCAAGCGATGCGACCGCTCAAGTTACAGCGAAGGGAGGCGTTAAGATGATGACTGCAAACGACGAATTCCAGAAGTCTTTCATGCTCCAGAACGCGACGCTCGTCCCCAGCCTGCGCACTAACTTGTTGTCGGTCTCCAAAATACTGGATAAAGGTCACAGCGTCTTATTCACAAAAGGGAGTGCGTTCGTGAAGGACGCTCAAGGCAACGTGAAATTTATAGCTGATCGAGAAGGTCGTCACGCGAGGCCCTAGATGCCGCATGCGCAATGCCCAAGGCGCTCGAGACAACACATACGAGTGGCGCTCACGATTAGGTCACTTGAATTGGGGAGATATGTGCGCGATGATGCGGAATCAAGTAGTCACTGTCTTGGACTTTAAGCCCGACGCCCGTTTTCCCCCATGCGGCGTCTGTGCCACCGGGAAAATAACGGCCACTCCAATCCCAAAGCGCAGCGAACAAGCTACCACTTTAGTCGAGATAATCCACACCGACGTTTGCTGATCGATGCGTACACAAATGCACGCCTGCGCTCGGTATCTGCTGACCTTGATCGACGATTACAGTCGCTGGACAGAGGTTTTCCTGATCCGAAACAAGTCCGAAGTGTGTTCCAAATTTGTCGAGTTTAAACAGTTAGCCTAGATACAGGAAAGAAGATAAAGATGTTACAATCTGACAATGGCACCGAGTATATCCAAGAAGAGATGGGCAGAACACTGAGAAGCTCCGGAATCCTACGGAGATTGTCGGCGCCTTACACTCCGGAAGAAAATGGAGTGGCGGAGCGCAAAAATCGCACATTGATCATGCTCTCTGAGTCCGAACTGCCGAGATTATTTTGGGGCGAACCTATCTCAACGGTGAATAACAGGAATCGCTGAATCACCAAGCCTTTAGGCATGAGGACTCCGTACGAGATCTGAATGGGCCGACAACCGAACGTGAAACACCTGAGGACTTTCGGCATGAAAACATTCTTCTTGGACAAGGCAACCGGTAAGGATAAACTACTCCCACGCGGACTCGAGGGCATCTTAGTGGGTTACTCGTCAACCGCAAAGCCATACAGAGTATGGGTCCCATCGGATACGAAAATTCGCATTACGCGTGACGTCCGGTTCATGGACGAGTACTCGACCGCAATTGCTGAAGATGGAGATCCCATTCTGCGGACGTGGACCTGACACCTCCTCCTCTCGATGCACATTACCATGAGGACGCGGAAGAGGTGCCTCCTAGGCACGAGGGACATTAACTTAAGAACGGAGACCTCGTAGGCGATGCTGAACAAGCGTACGGCCTCGAGGAACAACATACTCTAAGTCAGACGCAACGAGGCCCGGGTCCGCCTCGGAAGAACAGGACTGGCGAGTCTGGTCGACCACGAAAAGAGCACAATCTAGTCCCCGCACCAAGAAGCAAAGAATCAGGCGATTCCGGCAACGACGAACCATTCGAAGACGCCGAATCCGTCCTGATACCATATCGTCAAGACGTCTCCGGAAGCGATAAAAACGAATGGAGGGCTGCCATTCATTCGGAAATCAGAAGTTTGATGCTAAATGATACATTCGACCTCGTAGAGAGGCCGGAAAGCGGAACGGCGGTCAAGTGCCGCACGATGTTACGAAATAAATACGGACCGAGCGGGGATATCACGCGAAGGAAGGTGTGCACGCACACCTGAACCGGTTCAATATGAGCGATTGCAAACCGATCAACACACCGACGGTCGTATGTGCGAAGCTATTCAAGGAGGGGGAAAGTCAGGAGTGTGAAGATACGAATACGCTCCCTTACCGGGAATTGGTTGGATCATTGATGTACGGGACGCCGGACATCGTACACGCGGTCAGCGTATTCGCCGAGTTCAGCAATCATTCAGGAAAGCAGCATTGGGTAGCGTCAAAACATGTATTTCGATATCTCCGCGGGACAATGGACCTTGGTTCGACCTTTAAGGCCGACGACGAATCTTTGAAGGGCTACGTCGATGCAGATTGGGTGAACTGTCAAATCGATCGCGATCCTATATGGGATCTGTGTTCATCCTGAACGGAGCAGCAATATCATGGGAGTCGTGGAAACAACGCACCGTGGCTCTCTCATCAACCGAGGCGGAGTATATGGCCATAACAGACGCTGCGAAGGATGTCATACTCATCATCGCCGGACTCAACGATCTGAGATTCCCGGAGTTGTCCAAGGCGACAATCTTCAACGACAATCGAGAAGCTGGAAAGCTAGCCGAGAACGCAGTTTTTCGCGGCAAATTGAAGTCATAGATGTGAAGCACTACTTCATACGGCAAGTCCTGAAGACACTTTCGATCGAGCTAGCTTTCCTACCATCGAATCAAATGATAGCAGATGCACTGACGAAGAGTCTATTGCCCCCAAACTTTGGGAATTTTCCTTTGGGGTCGAGCTTCATTGAGCCGTAGTCGAGGGGGAGTGTACTGCGTCCCACACCGTCAATAGACTTACCTCTGCTTAGTTTATCATTCGGTATACGCTCCGGTGCTTTACAAATTAAACTAGCGAGTACCACATCCAACGAGATAGAATTTTTTTATTGATACCACACATCTCACAACACATATTATTCTGTCATCATCAACTATCAATCTAATTCAAAAATTATGAAAGAAGATGCGGCTGACTATGAAACAAGATGTGATTCACATTTTATAAAAATATATGGAAACTGAATTTATTTAATTAAATTTGGATTCAATTTCATGAAATTTTGGTAAATTAAATTAAATTTGTAAAGAATGTCATAAAATTTTAATCGTTCATTATTGAAGATTTAAAAAAAATTACAATAATTTTTTAAGATTTTTAAATTAATTAAATTAATTTTTAATCAATTCCTAAGATTTTTGTTGATTTTCTACAAAGTTAAAAATCAATTTTGAATAATTGTCAATGATTTTTGATCAAAATTTCAGCTGGTTTCGATTATTTTCAATGAATTTTAATGATTTTCGGCAAAATCTCTATTAATTTTGAAAATTGTAAATCATATATTTCGATAAAATTTTAATAAATTTCGATGATTTTTGACGATTGTTGATTAATTTATATTAAATTGCTATGAATTTTGATAAATTTTAATAATTTTTGATGATATTTCGAAGAACTTCGATAATTTTCTATAAAAAATCAATTAATTTCAATGATTTTCCGTGATTTTTCAAAATGTTTTCAGGATTTTTTAATATTTATTATACAATTTCAATGAATATCGATGATTTTCGTTAAATTTTCAACCATTTTCTTCCACTCTTAATGATTTTTTGTAAAATTTCAATGAATTTCTTTTATTTTCTGTAAAGAGTTGATTTTCAATGTTTTTTTAATAACTTTCAACGTCTTTCTATAAAATTTCAGTTCATTGCAATTATTTTTAATGGATTTTAGTACAGAATTGTTCGTTGAAATTTCTTCCATTTTTATGGACACAAAAATTAAAATATTAGCAAATGTTATTAAATTGGCGCAAATTTTGATTGTATTTTGTTGAAATTTTATAGTAGTTTGGAAAACCTTTATTTTTCAATAATTCGCTTCATGGTGGCATTTAAGAAGGCAAAATTGCGACATATTTGTCAACGCAGGACGAGCGAGTCCGCTTCGCATCCTCACTGGTCCTACACATAGTCGAATTTACAGTTGCAATTGTGCATTATGTAATGCCAATAGCCGCAATGAATATTTAATTGAGTGCTATTTTCATAAAATAAGGGAAAAAACAGAAACTTTTTTGCATAATATTTTGTTTAGGGCTTTCTAGTCCTAGACTTCAGCCTATTCAGCGTTTGGTCAATCCTGCCCTGAAATTATATATCGATAAATTATAAATTAATTTTTATCCAACTCTATCGAATTGTAATTTTCCTTTATTATTATCAATCGGTTATTGGTATGAAAAATCACGAATCCCGATGTGAAAACATTAAGCGGCTTGTAGTGTAAGTTGTACTTTTATTGTAATTATTATTGTGGTAAGGAATATGTTGTAATAATACTCATTCAAATATAGAATAAAATGTTTGACAAACAAATTAAAAATCTTCTTTTCCTACATTTGTAATATTCGTGTTAATTTAAAAAAAATATTATTAAGTATAATTACAAGAAGAATAACACATATTGATTTGGAAATCAATTTTATTAAATACATTTGTAAGTTAAAATATAAATTAAGGCAGCAATAAATAAACCTGTGTTGTAAAGTAACTTTTTTACTATCAACGGTGAACTATTGTAGATTAATGATTCGACAATTTATTGCAACTAGGGGTAATAAATCTAAAACTAATAAGAAATGGACCACGACAAAATACAATTTAGATATTCGCAGTAACAAAACTTGTCGTTACAAGAGAAAGTTTTTAGATGCTCATTTGGGACCACATCGCTCGATACCGAGTCGCCGAGAAAAGTGTATTGTTCTGTCGTCGTGGGAAGTTCCCCGAAAAGCACCCCTTCCCTAACCCCATCTCTCCCATTGGGCTACAACGAATCCCACTCAGTCGCGGCTGCGATATCCTGTATAATCTCAATTGAACCCTTCTCCATCTTAGATGTTTAAATAGACCTCTTAACTAGCCAACAGACATATAAATAGGTCGTACACGCAGATCCTTTAATATAGGAGTGTAACACACTAACGCTATTCAAACGCATGTAGTAATAATAATATCGCAGGGGGTAGTGGTAGTGCATAAGCTCGGTATGTTGAATGAACATACAGACACCAAGTTTCTTATAAATTTAATTTATTTAAATGGCATTTAGCAGTCTGCCCGATTCCACGTCTCAGTAACGGACAATTAAATCCAAACCAATGCATAATGTAATTTGCGTTTCACCAACGATTAGTAAACTATGTAAATGTATGGGCGCAATTAATTTAAAGTTTTTATTTAAAGAATAATACTACTTTAATTTATTAAATTATTAATTATATTAATTCAATACAAACAAATCTGAGAAAAATATTTTATGTTAGTAAATCAATTAGAAAATTATATAATAATATTGTAATGAAAAAATTGAAACGTAATGGAAATTTATAATAATTATATTTCCACATCTTACATTTATGCAAATTTTACTAATCAATTATACATTGTTGTACCTATATTAATTTAACAACTTTGAGCTGCAAGATATATAACAAAACATAGTTTATTTTAAGAAGTTGATTGTTGTAGCTGAATTATATTAGATTTGGGTTGGTCCATTTTCGTATGAGACACAGCTACTACCGAGACAAAGCAGTGGTTTTAACTTCAAATACACTAACATTTCTATATAGTTTAACTTTGAATTCCATATCACAAAATGTATTAAATTTATCTCCAATATTATGAGTTAATATGACATCAAAACAATATATGGAAGAACTTATATGATAAGATAATATGTGACATATTTAATTTATAATTTCTTTGTTTTATGTATATAACGAAATAAATTATTTTTCAGTTTATGGGAACTCAAGCACTGACTTTCATTTTGGGATTAGCTGGATCGGCAGTTATGTTGGATTACAGTACACAAAACTCTAAGATTCAGCCAATGATCAGAGAAAGTATGAGAAGACTTATTATGAACTCCCACCATTTGGAATCGAGGGAGACTTTACAAATGATTCAAGAAAATGTAAGTAATGATAAAGTGACCAGTTTTAATATGCCAATATTATAAGTTTACATAAGTATTATTGTTGGAACAATATAATGAAGTATTTTTACAATTATATTCATTTTTAAGTGAAGATGCATGCAGATTACATTTTAACATTTAAAGATTATTCAACTATAAAATATGCTATTATTTTTTTTATAATACTCTTGAACGAGAATTTAAATAATGAAGTACATATTAAAAAAAAAAACTTAAAATTTTGCTCTGGAGTATTTTATAGAGAAAAAATATAAAACATATATTTATATATAAGCCAGGGCAGTGGAGTCGAAATCGGAGTCTTGGAGTCGGCGTGCAGAAGAATTTATGGTCAGTGGAGTTTGAATCAGCAATACTGTATCGACTCCGATTACATGTTAAAGTTCCGTAGAAATAAAAATTGCGAGGTAGTCCGTTATCGCAGTAGTCAAAAAATAAACAGAGCTAACTACAAATAATAACAGTTATAGGCAATTTAATTTATTAAACTTTTTTTTTTCTCTGTAGTATTTCTGCTTTAGTAGAGTAGTAGGGGAGATCATTGTACTTTGGGGCAGTTTTTTTTAAATTATATTTAGGATGTATATATTTTTTGTATAATTATAACAATAATGGTAACGTAAGAAGGAGGGTTTAATGCATTTTATTAGCATATAAAAATAATAAAAAACTTTAAATTATCACATTAACATTTTTTTTCATAACTACTGCAGGTGTACCAAACTAGGGGCCTAAACATCTACTTTCGGACAAGTAGGCTATTATTTTGGGACATTACTCAACTTGATTCTATTCGACATTGTACATGGATGATAAATCCACACCAAATGTTATTTCATCACAACGTCTTGCTGTACCGCCAACTACACTTGAATTTTCCAACATGAAAAAACCGTCCTCCAATGGCAACTCATAAGCAACTTCATTACCGGGAAAAAAAATGTAGATCCGGCTTTTTCTTTTTAAATATTCTACTAAAAGGTGGTCTCTTTAATGGCAATAATTTTGGCTACGTAATATTTTCTGCTTTTCTTTGATTCGATTTTCGCAAGTATAAAGTTTCCAATT
>JARJED010303131.1:0-12105 GCA_030264515.1 Sepedophilus sp. GC000190 | reverse complement strand
TCCCTGATTTCTATTCTCCTCAAGTCCTCAATTACTTTCTCTATCTACGTCCATCTGGGTCTTCCCACTCTTCTTTAATTTCCTGGTTTACAATCCATGATCTGTTTTGCTGTTGCTCTCTCGTCCATTCTCCACACGTGTCCCAGCCATCTTGCTTTTTTCTGCTTTATTGCTCTCACCATTGTATCTCCCTCCAGTTCATCATTTATCTCTCTATTTGTCTTCCTTCTAAGACTGCCGCCACTTCTTTTGCCTTGGACCCATTATTATTCTCATTACTTTTCTTTCAAAGATTGCGATCCTTTAATAAAACATTTTTATCCTAATATATCATACGCTCACGTACGATGACCAGGACATTATATATTATGTTAGCCAAACCTAGGCGATCGTCTTTTGGTCCAATTCACTCTAATGTGGACATTTCAACAGATCGCACCTCCAATGAAACAATGACATAAGTGCAACATTCGGCCATTTTGAGATTAGTACGAAAAGAGTGTCTTAAGTGAAGATTTGTCAGTGAGTAAAACGACCTAATTGTAGTTCTAGTAGAAACCATTAGAATGCAATTATATCACTGCATATCGCTGTGATTTCTCAGACGAACAACGACGTAAATATTCATTCCGCCATTTTAGCCTTTAGATTTGCCTTAGCTTCAATTTCTTTTGTTGGCATATCCTGTGGAACAACTAGGTAAATGTTCATTCCGTAATTACTTTGAATATTTAATATCCAAATTCACTCATTTACGCCCTCTTCTGTTGCCGAACATTTAGAAAATAAAGATGAAAGGCTACAGAACCTTGTATGGCTAGACATTAGCTATTTTTTGACAAAATTTTATTACTCTAAGAAATTGCAGGAAGCAGCTATATTTAATTTTTAAAAATGATTTTTTTTTAAATCGCCATTACAATTTTTGCATTTACGTCAATGTTTTATTGAAGGTGCAATATGTTGCAACAAATCTTATCCATCAAAATATGTAACTGGTTATATTTATAATCAAAGCAGCAATTAATTTTCGAATGCCCAAACCAAACATTTTTTGGCTACTCAAATTCAAAAAGGTTAATAGGTTAATACGTACTTGCAAAATTATTGTGACTAACCAAAAAGCGAATACACTAATCATATTAGTACATTGATTAAAACGAGCATGTAACCGTAACTAAAAATAACCATCATCAAATTTTGATTTCCATTGAATAATCGCTAGACGCTTCTCTTAAAACATTACATTTCTATGATGATAACGATTGTTCGGAACGACTGAAGGTCGACCCGAGTGTACTTCTCTCTTTCTCTCTCCCTCCGGACGACTCTCCATACACAACAAATTAATTACAAATTAAACGGGAAGATTAGATTAAGACACACAATCTGGGAGTCGTTTGCAGGATTTTAATGAGATTCAATCGGCCCTCGAGTCTCCATTAATTAATAGCGCGTCGTTAGCATAATTTTCGGTCATCAATTTTCGGATTCTAGTTACGACCTACTTGCACACGATTATTGAATATTAATATTTTTTCTATTATCTAGTTCTAGTTGAATAGAAGCTGGGTTTGTAGAGATTACAGATAGATAAAAAAAAACACATGTGTGTCTGTTTGCAACTGGAGATAATATCAAGTATTAATATAATGAAAATGATTATTATCTATATTTTTATTGTGGCTATTAATAAAATGATAAACATGTGAATTGAATGAAATAATTCAAATATTATTAATTCAATGTTTTGTTGATTTCTAGAAGTTTTCTAAAACTGTATTTATATAATATCCTTAATTCGGTATTCATTCCACATTACACGAATATTACACCTATATGCACTTTTACAATATTGTATGTGTGTTGGCGTTTGTACTCAGATCTAGAGTTTCGCCACCTCCTATCTGAGGTTCATAAACCCATTTTTTAGTTGGATTAGTTTCTTTTTCCATTGTTTTATTTTCTTTACAATTTCTCTCCACTTCTTTCTGTTCTCTGAGTCCCGTCTCCATTTCTCGTTTCATATTCTCCTCAGGTGCCCGTCACTTCCACCATCCATGTTCTCCTAGGTCTTCCCACTTTTCTTTTCCTTTCCAGGTTCCCATTCCATTATTTGTCTTGTTGTTTCTCTCTCCTCCTTTCTTCATTGGTGCTCCCAGCCATCTCACTTTAATCTCCTTTATTACTGCTGTGATTGTTTCTCCTTCCAGCACCTCTTCTATTTCTTTGTTTGTTTTTCTTCTGATGGTTCCATGGTTCATCCTGGTTGGGTCCATTATTGTTCTCATTACTTTTCTCTCAAATATTTCCATCCTTTAACAGATGGTCTAAGTAACGTTTACATAGGTGTGCAAATAATACAAACTCTAGAGGCATCATACCTTCATTTGTTTGATGGTAACTAATTATGGATAAAGGCAGTTGAGAAATTCATCAAAATTTCTAGAATTTTTTCAGTGGTTCTGGAAAGTTTATAAAGCTTGTGTCAGTACCAGAAAATTTGGTCTTCTATATTTTTAAAATCTTTTTAAAAATAGCAAAAATTTCTTTATATTCATTAAACTTTCCCCAGTACATAGAAAGTACATACACATTTTTTTTTCTATTTCAAAAGTTTCAAACTGCATCTGGGCATTTCTAGAAGCATTTAAAAATTTGTATTAGTTCCTCAAAGCTATTGATTTTTTTAGCTTTCAGTATCTTTCCATCTAATTTGAAATTGATTGTTACAAGTTCTTTAAAATGTTCTCCAAACATTTGTTACATATATAAAAGTATTGCCAGCTCAAAAATATCCATAATCCTTCTTCTTCTTCTGGAGGTTAAAAAAAGTTTACGAACATATGTCAAAACATTCAGAAGCTCTACAAAGTTGGTGTCATTTCACGAAGCTTCAAATAGTTTTCCGTTTTGAAAGCATTTGGTCTTTTATTCTTTATGCTTCTTCATATTTATAAAAGCTTCTTAAAAACCTAAAAAATCACTAGAAGGTATATGAAGTTTTTATCAGTTGCAAAAAGTTCTCAAATACTTATTTGAACTTCACTTAATCGTTACGTGTATGAAGCTTTTGTCGATTACCAAATGTACTTACATTTCTTTAAAGTTTACATTTTTCTTTCAAAGCTTCTCGAAACTTTATAATTTTTCAGCCAGAAATTTTTTTATAGATTCTGAAATTTACTTTTATTCTTCATTTTATGTTCATTAAAGATAAAATTGTTACGAAACCATTGAAAGTTACAAAAACTATTTACAAATGTTCCTCGATATTTTTGAAAGTTTATCAAATCTTATGAAAACAAACAGTGAATTTAGTCCTACACAGTCAAAACCTTTAGAAGTTTTTTGTTTAAGGTTTTGGATGTATTTCTTAAAGGCTCCTAAAGTCACTTAAAGTTTCTTCTAAAAATGATTTAGAAACTTCCAGAAAAAAAATGTAGAAGCTTTCTGAAAGTAACAAAAGCTTATAAAGTTATCAATAAAGACATTCGCTATATCCAGCTTTCTTTGATTTGTTTTAGATGTTTCTGAATAGTTTCATACAAGTAGAGTTTTCAGACATTTCGGGGGTATCCAGTAAAGGTGAAGTGAAGAATATTAGGGAAGCTTTAATGGATATCCAGAGTAACGTTTAGAAGCTTTAAATAATCATCAAATAGAGTAAATTATAGAGAGAAAGGGTCTCTAGAATCTTAATGAATCTATCAGAAAACCTTAAAAGCTTTCATAAGTAGCAGTAATGAGCAGAAAGTATAGAAAATATTTTGAAAATTTTGAGGAGCTTGTTGATGCTTCCTGGAGCTTTTCAGTGCTACTAAAGCTTTCCAAAAACACCTAGCAATTCTAAAACTCTTTGAAATACTACATACAGGTAGCATATTCCTGAATCTTGTAAATTATTTTTAAAAATTGATAAACCATTCACATGTTAACAATAATTAGATATTTCTTGAAGAATAATTCAAAATCCTTCGGAAAATTGTAAAAATTATTTAAAATCGATAACTATTCAAAATCATTAAAAACCTTGAGCAAAATAAAAAAATTAAAATTTAATACCCATTCAAAATCTATTGAAAATAGCAAAAAATCATTACGAATATTTTGCAAATAAACTCGCCCATTTGAATTAAGGTCAACCTTACAGGCAAACAGTTCCCTATGTCTTCTGTCGTTTCAGAGGCATCAAAACGTCTCGTCGTACTTTCTTTGAGTTTCGAAAAGTTATTCAGAAGTTACTCTGACTCTTAAAAGAACTACAATTATCATTAACAATGTTTTGAAAATGTATAAAAACCTTAAGAAATTCTTAAAAGCTTTTGTAGTAATCGAAAAATTTAACATTTAAACTCTTAGAGACTTTTCATATTTCATCAGTTTCTGGAAATGCCATAAATATGTAAGGAATATCTGGACGTTTCCTGAAACTTGCAAAAAATTATTGAGCATTTAGAAGATTTGATACATTGAGAAACTTCGAAAGCGTTTGGCAACTTGGAAACAAATTGAGATTTTCTAGAAAATTGTATGGAGGCAATAAGCTTTAAATAACTCTTATAAACATTTAAAGAAAGTCAATTGCGGTGAAGAACATCCTCAAAAATAGAAGGAAACATATGTAAGTTTTCTTGAAATGTTACACAAGTACTATAATTGATAGAATCGTTGATCTTTTTTTTTGAGACAATCAAGAGAATTTGCGAGCTTTCTAGAACCCAGAAATACATTCCGGAGATATTCGCAGGCTAGCTATCGGGTGGGAGTGGGACGATCCCATCGGTGATTTTATGGTTAAAGAAAGAAAAACCAAGAAAAAAGATGTTTAAATATTTTTAAATATAAAAACCTAATAGATTATATAAAATAGGGTTTTTCGGTTAAATTTATAGTTATTGAAATAAAAATAAATATTTATTATTTATGAATATATGTGTGTAAAGCGCTTCAGAGTAATTATTATATTATATTAAAAATCCATTAATATACTAGATATGTGACTAAGTTTAACTAAAATTCATGGAGTGGTAAGCCAGTCTCCTAACACCATCTCCCCTCAAGCTTGTGCGACTTAAAGGTAGATATTTACTATCTTTCGGATGTGTCAAAAATATCTCTAACTCCTCCTACTCTATATATTGCTATCCTTGACCTTCGTGTCTTCCTCTTCTACTGGTTTCCGAAACTGATGGAATGATGAACCGTGGCGCTAACTTTCAAGGAATACTAGTTTCTCAATTATCTGGATGTGATGTATCTTCATAAATG
This sequence comes from Sepedophilus sp. GC000190, assembly GCA_030264515.1. Classification (NCBI taxonomy): domain Eukaryota; kingdom Metazoa; phylum Arthropoda; class Insecta; order Coleoptera; family Staphylinidae; genus Sepedophilus; species Sepedophilus sp. GC000190. The sequence goes on along the minus strand of JARJED010303131.1, from coordinate 6,834 downwards.
ATTCCGGCAACCAACCGGTTGCGCTATCTCTGATCAAGCTTCTGGTTGCGTTTCCTCCCTAGAACACTTTCTATCAACCTCCTGGTTGCTCTCCTTCTACATAATCCTGTGCGTTAACTTCCAGGTTGCGTTTCCTTCGCAGAACTAATTGTTTTTTTCTTTCATTCCATTTACTTCGCAACCTCTTTTTTCTTTTGTTTTCGTTTCGCATCCTTTGATCTCTTATAGTCAATAATCTGGTCGGTACATAACCTAATTGGTGACGCAATGTCTATTTGACTTTAAGCGTCACCAATGACGCACCGTACAGATGAACGATAATGAAGTCTTACATAGAACATAGCCTACAATACGAATGTAATATATCTTTGACTGCTGGAGGTCAGAGACATTACCTCCCTTAACACAAGATTAAATAAACAATGCACGTTTATAAGTAAACCCAATCTTTTCCTATTAATTTATCTCTAGAAATGGCGATCCTTTCGGAACGTTGGCAGTGTCATTTAATACGAAGTAGAGGCAAACCGGCATGGGATTTCGAAAGAATAGGAAGGGTTGATCAGAATCGCCAAACTTTCTAATGTCAAGAGTCCTCCTACTATATTAGAATGGCGAACGTCACAATTTTGAAAGATCTCTAAAAACGTTTTGTGACTTATAAAAGCTACCAGAGGCTTTGTGGACCTTTTAGGAAGGTTTATCAATGCAATATAGCTTTAAAAAAATCTGAAGCTTCGATATACACCTAAAAGTTTTTAAATAAACTTCTAAAAGCTTCGTGGAATCGTTACAAATTTTGTATATCTCCTAAAAATTTTAAAAACTATTCGCTAGCTTGGAGCTTGCAAATGTCTGTAGTTTTAGAATATTTTTGGAACTGGATAAGGCCAATACTTACATATGTGGCTGAAACACTCAAAATGACAAAAAGGGAGGAATATAGATGAGAAGTATTTGAAAGAAATATAAAGAGGACAATACTGGGGTCAATCAAAATGAGCGATGGCAGTATCAAGAGAAAACCAAATGAAGAAATAAACGAAGAACTAGAAGGAGATACAATAATAAGAGGAATAAAGCAGAAGAGAACTAGATAGCTGGGACATGTGTGGAGAAAAGGAGAAAAAGAAACAACAATGCAGATATTTGAATGGAAACCGGGAAATACAAGAAGAGTGGGAAGACCCAGGAAGACATGGTTCCACGAAGTGACATAGGATTTAAGGAAGATGGGAATCAATGAATGGAAGCAGAACACAAGGAACATGAAAACTTGGAGAGAAATAGCGAAAAGAATAATGAACAAACAAACACAAAAAAAGGATTTTTAAACCTCAGATGATGTGGTGAAACTCTTGAATAGAGTAGAAATGCCCACATACATACATTTGGAACTGGAAAATAATTATTTACTTTCTAGTGGCTTCATAGAAATTATAGGGAATCTTTTGAATATAAGGAAGCTTTCGATGACACCGTAAAAAGGCATGAAATTTGAAAAACATCGAAATAATATTAATAGAGTACTAGTAACTTTCTTGGATTGTTACAAGCTCTATAAGCTTGAAAGGCTCTACAGAATTTCCAACAATTTTGAGGGTTTTTCAGCATTTGTCCACTAGAAAAGACAATAGATCCGAATACTGGACAGTGAGCTCTTATTTGCAATTAATATGTAGGTTTGCATTTTATAATGCATGTATAGAATACATTTTCGGATTTTTTTTTATATTTGCACAAATACTTAAAAACACAAAAAGAAGAAAACAAAATGGGAGTTTTTGAGAGAAAAGTGATGAGGACAATAATGTGAAAAAAGAGCGATGGAACATATAGAAGAAAGACTAAGAAAGAAATAGAAGAAGAACTGGACAATGATACAATAACAAGAATAATAAAACAACAAAGAATAAGATAGAGACATAACATGGAGAAAAAAGAAAATGAAGTGACAAGACAGAAAATGGGATGGAAACCGGGAAGCAAAAGAAAAGTAGGAAGACCAAGTAAAACGTGGATGGAGGAGGTGACGGAAGATCTGAAGAGAGTAGGAATAAAGGAATGGGAGAAGCAGACCAGAGACAGAAAAAAATGGAAAGACATTGTGGGAAAATAAATAAAAGAATAAACAACAAAAAGAAAAGGAACTAATCCACGCAAGAAAAAAGGATTCATAAACCTCAAAGATGAGGTGGCAAAACTTAAATAAGAGTACAAAGCCAAATACATAAATATTTTAGAACAAGAAATATTGCATTTTGTTTAGGAAGGGGGAAAAGTTCAGCATATTCAGCCTAATGATAAATCCTTCCTTATTTCTGATCATATTTTACTACTTAAATTATTCCAGCATTACTTTAAAATAATATTTAATACAAAAATCAGAATGCGAGGATCAAGTTTTTATTTTATAAACATAATAAAATAGATGAAAATATTTCATGTGTGGATTTAGGAATGCAAACATCAGATGGATTTAACATAAAACATTGGTCATAAAAAATAAATCCGCTTATTTATTTTTAGACCACACCGCACGGCCCATAGTTGATCAAGTAATTCCGCCTTTGAAACGTGGCACAAGGCTTTGAATTGCATCCTATGAATTTGTAATTCCATTTAATACTTTCAAAGTGCGCGTATGGCATGAATGTAATGAGAACATAGTGGAAAATAATTGCTGCAAGTGATTTTTTTCCATTCTGCTTTAAAACCTATTTCACCCTTTTAGTTCTATTTATTACAAGTAGAAATAAAATCAGTGATTCCATTTTTTTTTAACTTCAAATTTGTAAGAGTTTACATGATAATTAATATTATGAATTATGAAATTGCGTTTTAACAGTTCACAAACTTTAATAATTATAATGCAATATTTATTAGACAATTGCATATTTTTGAAAATTGATTTCAGAAATTGTTTTTTATAATCTTATTTCGAAAGTTTTGATCGACATTTTTGAGATTAAATGACAGAAAAACAGAACACTGCCTAAAAATTCTGAAGTACTGACCATAGGAATTAAGTTCGGTGAAGGAAATATTTAATTGAAGACTACAGCTACATATCTTGTGGTGCTCTTCGATACCAAGCTGAATTTTATGAAACATGTGAAAAGAAAAAGCACGTTTGCAAAAAAGTTACTAGATAGACTCTTCACTAAACTTAAAAGAGATATTGACCTCATCGATATTAGCAGATTAAAAATCATAAAATGCTTAGCCTTCCCTATCGCATTTTATAGTCAAGAAATCGCTATATTAGAATCAGGCCCCACAAGGAAGAGGAAGGGCATTGGATGCTCCAAGTTAAATAAGTGAAGAAACTCTTGTCAAGGAAAGGAATTCGAGCAAATAATCACCACAGCCAGAAGAATAAGAAGAAGAAGAAGAGAGGAAATGGTAGAACTGCTTAAGTATCATAGAGACCAAGAAATCCAGGCAATGGGCCTGGATATGGAGCTGCACACACATTTTTTCAACATTTTTTTCTCCTATTTGTTCTTTCACATTATTTCCTTCTCTCTCTCTCTCTCTTTCTCTCTCTCTCTCTCTCTCTCTCTCTCTCTCTATCTCTAAAAAACAAGATGTCAAACTATTCTCATTACCTTTTACTGAAGAATCCTCCAGATGCCCAAGAAGCATGGACCCAACAAAGGGACCATTAATAATGAAAAAATATGTCATTGCCCTAAAAGATGCCTGCTTCGGTTTCAATGATCAATCTTGTATATAAAATTCCATTTTCAGAATTCAGGCGCATTTTGACATTTTTTATGTTTACAGAATCAATTGCTGTTATCAGAATCTGAGAGCATGTTGTCAGTTGAAATATAGTAATTGACATTAACATTTTGAATTTTTAAATTATGTTATAACAGTATTAAATGACTCTTTTAACTCGATAGACAAATCTAATAATTAAAATGGCATTTTTAACAATCAAACTATGACTTTTCCAAAAATATTCCTTTAAGATTCTTTGTATGATATCGCTTTTTAAGAACAATGTCTTGGTCTTCGTTCATTTATTATATTCGAATACAAGGACTCAAATATACATAACTAAGCACCTTAGTGTCTCCTATATTTGATATACAAGGCACCTCCTTGTTGTGTGCACATATCCTGGTGTAGTTCCGGCTGTGATCTCCATCTTATCAATTTGTATAACTATGCAGAATATAAAACAAATGATTGCATTTCTATCTACCAATGACTATGTACCTATTGCATAAAATGTGTCTTATTTCTTTTTCGCATGTCAGGCGAAAGTTGCAACGCACGCGTTCGCATGCTAATTTTTCGAAGTGCGCAGAAATATAAATTGAAAAAAAAGAATACATGAGAAAACCTGCTCTGCCTTTGGCACTGCCAAACATACACGGCACACGAATTTTACGGACTAGATAATAACAACCTTGAATAATAAGGCACGACAAAAAATATACTTTCCAATAAATTGTGTGTGTTATGCAGTTTGAATGTCGCGTGGCGAATGTTGTCGGTCGGGTGCTGCCCGTTGTTAATGCCTAAGGTTGATGTTTTGATATTTGGCCTAGAGTGGTTCACCTATATGTTTCACGGTATCAATCAAATATTGGCCATTCGTCATTCAAAATAGTAATTTGGTAATTCACATAAATCTGATCGAAATGGAAATAAAATATTGCTCCCAAATTGATGATAGGTAATTAAATTTTACGAAATTGTATTGAAAGTAGACTTAATTTACATTAATCGTACGTGAATTTTCTAAAAATTAATTGCATTGAACCTTGTGTTCTGTAATCTCCATAAATATAATGATAATAATTGACGTGATTATTTATATATTTACATACATTTCATTTGAGAAAGAGTGATGCAATGGCTGATAGAGTAGATATGCAGAGTTCAAATTCAGAACTCAATTTTGTACGGTTTCTGTCAGATGGCATTTACATGTCTTATACGGATGGTTCACCGTGGAAAGTTCACCGCGAGAAAGTTCATCGCTAGGAAAATTCACCTCTGGGAAAATTCACCGCTATCGAAATTCACCACTAGGAAAGTTCACCGCAATTGGACCACCATTCAAAATAATAATTATAATAACTGATTTTGTTAAAATAAAATTATCGGAATCGTTATTAGTATTTCATATTTATTAGAGTTTTTGAGGTTTTCGGTTTTCGAAAATTAAAAACCGCGGTTTCTGTTTCCCTTTTTAAGACCTTTTTGTTATATGCATATTTCTATAATATTTAAAATTATCTTTTAAAGCTTTTTAAAAATAATTTTCAATAAATAAAAAACAAATATTTTTTGGATTTTCAATATTTTCTTGCGATTTCCAACAATTTTCTGCTTTTAAAGAATTGTAAAAATTAAAGAAAGTTTGTGCAATTTTTAAAAATACAATTTTTTTTAAATAGCTCTTATAAGGCTTTACGATTTTAATTAAAAAAAAAACAAGAATTTTTGAGAATTTTTCAAAAAACTTCTGACATGTTGAAAAATCCATAATTACATGCGATATATTATAATATATAACATCCTTTATTTGGCATTCTCACTCCTTACATAAAATTTACATATACAAATATATCACTCCTCCTTCTAACGTCTTCTTCTACTTCATCTCGATTTCCTACTCCACTGCCTCTTCATTATTTTCCTCACTTCGTCTTTTTAACCATTCCTACTTTTCTCAACTCCGTGTTTCTCCTACACCACCACTTCTGTTACTCTTTACTTCATTTCCGCCTCGTTTTTCTCTTTCGTCGTCCTTCATGCTCCGCGATATACATACATTTAAAAAAAAAAATGTTGTTTGAAAAATATAGAATTTCCTGCCACTTAAATTCGTTAAAAAAATGTTTTTTTTCATTTATATCTCTCAACGTCTTTTCACTAATAACAAACTCACCTTCACTCATTCCTCATCCTCTCTTTCTCCTCTCTTATCTTTTTAATCACTTCAATTCCTCTTCCGTCTTCATTCACCCGACTTTATCCTGTTCTTCATACCCCTTTTCCATTCTTCCCTTACTCCCTTACACTTTTTCTCCAAGTGTTCCCAAGTGTCTTTCCCTTCCCCGCACAGTACATATTTAGTGTACCCTTCCTATCAACTCTTTTAGAAAGCTTCTCTGTTCTCTTTCGATTTCTTCTAATTCGTATGCTTCCCATATCTCAGTCTCTATCATCAGTACTTTTCTGGCTGTCGCGTCCCACAGCCTGCATATTATTCCCCCCTCTGACACCACCCACTCTTCCATTCTCTCTTTGAGTATCATTCATACTTTCCTCGCCTTTCCTCTTATATATTGTAACTGCTTTGTATGTCCTCCGTTACTTTCTACTTGGTACCTCTAATATTTGAACGTTCTTACCTGGTCTATCTCTACCCCATAACATACAATGTTGCCCTCTTTTCCTAACATTCCTCCTTTTATTAATCTCATCCATTTCGCCTTTTCATATATTTTTTCAGTTATCTTGCACCATTCTCCTTTTTCACCCCCCTTCCCCTTTAGCAATAACCTTTCTTACCTCTTTCACTAGTCTATCATCCTCTAGGCCTTCTAATGTTCCTTCGTACTTTACTGGTCTCCCATTTGCCATCCACCCTAAGGTCATTGTGTTTGTTTCTTACAATATTATATGTTCAGGCGTGGATCATTCTATTCCTAGCAATTCTTTTAGAAAGCTTCTCTGTTCTTTTTCGATTTATTCTATTTTATATGCTCCCCATACCTCAGTCAATGTCATCAGTAGTTTTCTGGCTGTAGCGTCCGACAGCTTGCATATTATTCTCCCCTCTGATTCCATCCACTCTTCCATTAT